>APFE030865494.1:0-42112 GCA_000404065.3 Pinus taeda | reverse complement strand
TGATTTTTTTAAACTTCTATTTAGTTAAATATTGTATATAAATATCACTTGTGGTTATAACATACCAAACCATTCTTTTTTAGTCCCTAGATTTGTTTATGTTAAAATAACTTTTGAAAAAATGTTATGGCCAATAGTTCTGCTATATTCTATGGTTTTGTACTTTATATTCATTTAATTTGCTAGTTTTTGCACATGGTTTGTTAGATTCATGGTTCTCTATAATATTTATTAATTTATTAGTTTTTCCATCAATTTTCTTTCATAAATTAAAACAAGCGAGAAACATGAAGTCTTAAAGAAATGTTCATAATCTAGGTATTTTTTTCTAGGCCCTCTTAATTATATTTTTGGGTTGTTAGATTTTTGTGCCAAGAGACCCTTTCCACCTAGGGAATACGTTATAATATTTGGCATTTTAACTCAGTCAAAATAAAACAAAATCAAATCAAATAAAAAAATTAAAAAACATAAAATTCTTGCCCATGGTTTTTTCCCATGGTACTCCTAACCTGTGGTTTTTGTCCATGGTATTTTTCTGCAATGTAGCCTATTCAAAGACTAATAACTAAAGCAACCTAGATTCATTTTAACTATGGATCAAGCATTGAGAGGATCAAATCTCTTCACTTAAAGAGGTTTGCAGTGTGTGTGTGTGTGTGAGAGAGAGAGAGAGAGAGAGATTTGATCTCTCTTGATGCTCGAGAGAGATAGATCTAATCTCATTATTTATAAATGAAGAGAAGTATTTTCTTGTAGTAGTACTCCTATTAGTTTTGTATTTTGATTTTTGAGACTTGTTTTATTTTTATAAATTTACAGTTATTTCTATCACTATTTCTACGTAATTATGAAACTTTCCATATTTATCATAGTTGAAATTATGTTTGTATTATAGACATATTAATCAATAGCTTGTTGCTCTTAAGCTTTATTATTGCAAATTACCTAACATAATCTCTCTTATCACTGATGAAAAAAGTATTTATGGGATAAAACTATTAATGGGATGGATAATAGATAATTATTATTTTTTTATATATTAAATTAATGTCTTTGGTTGATGATATTTAATATTATAGATAGTCTAATAGTTGATAAAAGTTTCTATAGGATGGTTTTATCAAAATCCTTTTCCAATCATTTGAAAGGTTGTAAACTAGACCAATGGCAAAAAAAATATTGTGTCCCAATGTTTATATAAAATAATAAATTAACTAGGAATTAATCAATTATTTAACTACTATTTATAAAATATATATATATATTTGTATACATTACTATGTTATAAAAATATAAATAAAAAACCTTGTACATTAATTTATATTTTTATATAAAGACACATTTAATATTAGAATACAATCACTAAAATTCCACTTTTTAAATAAACAGCAACACATGAACAAATAAACATAAATAAATTTAGAAACTTAACCATACACTACTACACATCAATGGCTACAATTAAAAAATAACATAACTGTAACTAATAAAATCCATAAATAGTCAACGTTGTTAAAGATATATTGAGAACTATTGCAAGGTGTTATCACTAGGGAGAACACCCAACCTATTTGGAACAAACATGTTCCATTAGCACCTAAGCTATATATGGTTGACTTCTAACCATAGACTATGAAAATGCCTTCAAAAACTATCCAGAAAACCAATGCTTTTTATGATTCATGTCGACATCCAATCGGGAAGAGATCCATATTACAAATGAACCAGATTAACATTTTCTATAAAGCAGTTTCAAGAAATGAACCGTTTTTGGAAAACCTAGTTTCTTGCATTAAAAAACTACCGTATAAAACACCTTTTTCCGTACCGTTCCATTTTTTATAAGGTTTTTTCAGAAACAAAGACTTCCATTCATTTTTGGTAACAGAGCTTGAAATTGAGATTACTACCATGAAATGGAAAGAAAGCAAGAAAATATTTTCGTGTTGCATTGAAATGAGGGAGGGCACCGAGTTACCCTGAAAAGTCTATGTTGTTGTTTTTTTGTTGTTTTCCTAGTGTGGTATACTACCAAACTACTATAAGAGTTCAACTTATATTTAATATAAATTTCATTTCCAATATAGTAATTGTGGGGCTAGTTCATTTGAAGCTAAATTCTTAAAAAAAAAAAACCCAAATAGCTTAATTTTTGGTGAAAAAGTTGGTAGATTGTTTGAAGCAATTGAAATCGAGGGAGGAATTAAAGGAGAGAAAGGGTACTTGTGCAAGTATTTTCTTGGGCTCTTGAAAGAAGACCAAGGCTTCTTATCATTCCATCGTGGTCCAAATTTGCCGAGCTAAAATAGATCCATGTTTTGTGAGCAAGCCATTGAAGAGATCCTCCTCAATCTTTTTTCTCAACGCATCCAAATTCAACTATGAAACAATAACTGCCAGGTAATTACTGCAAGATTTCATGTGAAAATATAAAACAAATTTGCAAACCAATTCTAAGAATGGCCATCGATCTAGAAACCCCAAAAATTGATCCAACAACCTGTACCTGTTTCCATATAGCCACATATTAGATTGTAGTGTGCCCATGGTCTTTCCATTTTTTTCAACTACTCAACATACATTTCATGTGAAAATATAAAATAAATTTGCAAATCAATTCTAAGAACGGCCATCGATCTAGAAACCCTAAAGATTGATCGAGCTACCTGTATGTGTTTCCATATAGCCACAGATATTGTACTATGCCCATGGTCTTTCCTTTTTTTTTCAACTACTCAACATTCATTTGAATATACTAAGGCGGGGAAGAAAACTTGTTTTGGTCTTTCCTTTTTATTCAACTACTCAATATTCATTCAAATACACTAAGGCTAGGAAGAAAACGCGACCTAATGGTCTTTCCTCTTTTTTCAACTATTCAACATTCATTCAAATACACTAAGGTAGGGAAGAAAACACGACAAAATGGTCTTTCCTTTTTTTTCAACTACTCAAGATTCATTCAAATACACTAAGGCGGGGAAGAAAACACGGCAAAATGGTCTTTCCTTTTTTCTCAACTACTCAACATTCATTCGAATACACTAAGGTGAGAGAAAAACACGACAGAAATTAAATTTTTAAATTGGATGATCGTTAAAATTTTTAATTATAATTATTGTTTTTTATAAATTTAAAAACATTATATTTTATGAATATATCAAAATGTATGGAATGTATATTTTCTTATCTTATTGTATACTCATTTCAAAAAATTATATTTTTTATTTTTTAAAATTACAAAATAATTAACCATGTTGTAAGTTGTAATTTTAAACAATCAGATTTGGATTTTATATAATAATCAAAAAAACTATAAATATTTTTTATTAATGTTTAATTATCTAATACTAATATTATGGGTTTCCATGTTATTTAAACAAATGAGATTTGGTTTTATAATTATTATGTCAAACTTTGAAGCTAAAAATTAACTTTTAACAATGCAATATTTTATAACCAATTTGGATGTAGTTCATTGTTATGGCAGTAAAAAATGAATCTCATGAGTCAATTTGGTTGTAGTTCATTGTGATGGTAGTAAAAAATTAATCTCATGAGCCTGGTCCCACCCACACATTGGTATGGCATTTTTATTTCCCACAATTGAAAAAGCACCATAAATCCTTCTACATGAGCATTTTGTTTCCATAGTGTTGAACTAAACATGGCAAGACTTTCCTGTGGCAACAAGAATTTCCGAAACCCTCATCCACCCTATCACAATATATCTTAGAATCCGTCATGTTGGAGTGTAGTATCCCTAGTAAGCATATAGGAGTGTAGGGGAACACAACCTCAAAGTCAATGGGAAGCCAAGGGGAAAGGTTTGTGCATCTAAGAGGGATACCTTGATTACATAGATGTGGTTTTCTAATATTTTTCATTAATCAAATTATATTTGAGGGGGAATTCAGCCATAAAAAGTGCTTGACTGAATTTTTGTACACAAGGGTTGATTCTACATTGAATTATGATACTTTGTGTTTACTCACTTTAATTTCATTACATATAACTAATAATTTGCAAGTCCTTGTCTCATTTGATCTCATTTTATTTCAATTGTGAAGTGACTAAGCCTTGAACCCCAAATCCTCATAGATAAGATTTACAAAGTATGCATTGCCTCATTTCCTCTCATTTTACTTCAATTAAATGGAGCAACTATGCCTTAGCCCCAAACCCACAAAACTAAGCTTTGCACACTACATAATCCTTTCTCTGGTATTGCACTTGGTTTAGATATACTTTTCTTAGAAAAGAAGCAATGTCTCACTAAATACCTTACATGTTAACTTATCATCTGATCCCATTACATTTTCCAAGCGTTGAGGACATTAATAAATTTTCAAAATTCAATTTCACACTCATTTGATGTAATCACCATGTTCCATCAATTTCAGGTAAACTCTACAAATAAATGTAAGTAATTATTTTGATTCTTTTCATTGATTCTAAATTAGCAAGTGAGAAAACTATAGATGCATCTTTATTTTTAAAGTAAAATCATCCAAAAAAACTCATCAAAGACTAAAGATAGGTGAAAAATTTTATGGAGTGAAAACTATTGTTGGTATCCTCCAAAATAACACTACTTTCAGAAGTTGGGTTCAGATTTTACCACAAATGCAAGAACCAAAGTGAGAAGCTTATTTTAAAGTTTCAATCACATTATATATTATAAAAAAAATTAAAGAAGCACACAATACAAAAAAGTTTTGTATCTAGTATCATTCTAGATAGAGAAAAGTACTCGTTAGGCTATCTATGACATGAGTAAGAATTGCTACCCACCTACTTTCAAAATCATCATGGACATTTAAATATTAAAAAAGGAATTGATTAGGCTACCTATGAATAAATAAGAGTTATTCCCCACCTTCACAAACTATCATGTACATCTAAGATATCATATTTTATCAACATCCTTTCTATGATGCAACAAGTTACAACTTTCCATTATATTTATGCATTACATGAGTTGATGTACTTCTAAGGTGCATAAATTCCAAAATAATTTTCCAAATACCCATGTTTCCACAAAATTAATTGTTTAAGTAAGAGACACATTTTATTGTAGGCAACATGCATCAATCAAACACTGCTCTACTCATAGTTTACAAACCCAACCAATTTTTCATACACAAACACATTCAAGACTAATCCACAATAACAAACAATGCTCAAAACAATATTCTTCATCAAACATCTACCAATTCATAAACAATGAGGAGACAAGGGACACATAGAATATGCCATCAACCAGGGCCAAAACCCTTTTAACATGAGAGGAAAACCTAAACGAGGTCTTCTTCTTATATAGACTTCAATTGACGAATACCAAGACCATGGCCTAGACCCTTGACTCAATGACCTCTCCAAGACCAAGTCACAAGCCTCCTTGATTCAACTTCTTTATTTTTACTTGAATCAATGATGATCAGGCTTCTCCCTTCAATAACTTGACTATCCTTCAAATTCCAGTTCCATGGATCAGATCTGTAGTTCTTGGCCCTCTTGTGTAAACCCTAGAATGTGTGGTTGACCAACCTTTTGAACCTTGATCTTCTTCGCTTGGATGGTATGAAATCTTATTATAATTTGGTGTGTAACCTTTCTTATCTTCTTCCTTGATTTGAATTCTTGGAAAACAAGAAGATCTTAGACCTTTTCTATAGTAGATAGTTCTTCCTTCCTTCGCACATGTGGATTTATTAGCCCTAAAACACACCCATAAACAACACCAAAATCTTCTCTCTTTGTTTCCTTGTCTTGGTTGGTTATCTTTTCAGTTCTTATTATAGACTTACTTAACCAAATTTTCTTGTCCACAAATGGAGGATGAGCTGCCCTATATATAGTGTTTTTTCAATCAAAAACATGTGCTAGGAAGTGTTAAGGAGTGCTAGGAGAACACAAAGGAGAAATAGGTGAAATAATGCATGCAAATGAATGATTAAGATTTTGTGACAGGAAGTGATAGTGAGTGCCAGGTGTGCTAAGGAGGGAGTGATAAGGTATGTTAGGCAGTGTTAAGGCATATTAGAAGCCAGGGAAACATGCCAATATGTGTCAGGTGCTAGGGTGTGCCAATGCATGCCATAGAGTGTTATGGAGTGCCAGGGAAACATAAGGGAGCACTAGTTTCAAATGCATGGAAATGAATGACAAAGAGTGTGTGGCAAGGAGTGTCAGTGAGTTCTAGGTGTGTTAAGGAGGGGACAACAAGGTATGTTAGGTGGTGCCAAGAAATGCTAGAGTGTTAGGGTGACATGCCAGGGTATGTCAATGCAGGTCAAGGTGTGCCAATGCATGTCAGGGTGTGCTAATGCGTTTCAGGGAGTGTTAGGGAGTGCGACATAAACACAAAGGAAAACTAGTTCAAAATGCATGGAAATGAACGAATAAGAGTGTATGATAGGGAGTGTTAGTGAATTCCAAGTGTGCTTAGGAGGGAGTGACAAAGTTATATGCTAGGTAGTTCTAAGGCATGCAAGAGTGCCATGAAATGTAAAGGAGTGATACAGTATGATAGGGAGTGCCATGGCATGTAGGGAATGCCAACATGTGCCACATAGTGCCAAGGGATTGTTATACATGCTAGGTGTTATGCCATGTCAAGATGTAAACTATGTTTCTTAGTTGTTTTATGGCTATGGTTAGACGTGAGCCTTGACTTGGTAACTTCTTAAGTGAGATGAGGTAATATTGGGCATGAGTAGCCTAAGATGAGTTATAGGCCACGCTTAGGTGAACAAGGGACAATATAGTTGTAGTAACTGTAACTTGGTCAAGATGTTGTAGTCGAGGTAGGACTTGGTTGGTTCCTAAGTCTTAAAACCAATAAGGGTAGTTATGAGGGCATCATAGCTAAGGAGTGTCAGGGCATGCCAAGGAATGAAAATGCATGATAACACATTCCAGACAATGTCAATGCATGTCAAGGAGTGTTGGGGAATGTGAGGGCATCACAAGGGGGAACTAGGTCAAAGTGCATGAAAACAAACAAATAAGAGTGTCTTCCAGGTGTCCCAAGGATGAAGTGTATTAGGATAATTTCATAATAGGACTTGCAATAGGTAATCCTACGATTATGATAAGGCGATGGAAAAAATAATTTTAGACAAAGGGAGACTTTTGTATAGGGACAACACTATTTTTTCAATGACTTGGTTGGGTTCCAAAGTCACAAAAAAAGTAAGGTTGTCTATGAGGGCATGACAACTAGGGAGTGCCAAGGTGTGCAAGGAATGCCAAGAAGTGATAACACATGCTAGAAATTTCCAAGGCATGTTAGTCATTCCAAGACATGCCAAGTGCTAAGGCATGCCAAGAGTTGTCAGGTGCTAGGGTGTGGCACAATGCATGCTAGGGAGTGCCAGGGAAACACAAGGGAGGACTAGTTTCAATTGCATGTAAATGAATGAATAAGAATGTGTGATAGGGAGTGTTAGCAAGTTCTGGGTGTGCTAAGGAGGCATTCACAAGGTATGTTAGGTAGTGTCAAGGAAACACAAGGAAGGACTAGTTTCAATTGCATGGAAATGAATAAATAATAGTGTATGATAGGGAGTGTTAGAAAGTTCTGGGTGTGCTAATGAGGCATCTTTGGACAAATTTTGGGAGGGTTTGGAGAAAGTTTTGTGTTTTGGTGTAGACTTGCAATTTTTTGGCAATTTTTTGTCTAGCAACACAGCGAGCTCATGCATTTCTTCTTCCTGAGGGCTCAAAATGATGTAAAATCAGAATTTTTGGAAAGATTATGACCCCATCTCAAATTCCATTTGCCCACTTTCCTATTCCGGGGCTCAGGTTTTGAGAAATTTACAAAAAAGAGGCCAAAAATCACCTTTCTACCCCTCTCTTTCCATTTTGTTGCACACCTGGAGACACATTGGGAGAATGGCCATATCTCAGCCAAAAATTGGTCATTTTTAGTGAAACAATACTCTAAATCCATATACACTCTCCCAGATTTCCAGAAAAGGCTTCCAATCTAGATTTGGACTTCCGAAAGGCACTCAAAAATGGCCTCTAACACCTCGACGTACACCTAGAAATTTCTGCGATTTTGTAAAATTTTCACTGTGTAATTTTTTGTAATTCCTAGTTTGACTCTGGTAAAAGTCAAAAGGGTGAAGTAGATGAATGTGAGGGGTAAAAGTAAATGTAAATAATGGGTGGTTATTATTTATAAGTTGTTTTGATGTAAATTTGACCTCATTTATGAGAAAGGCTGGAGTCAAAGTTAATTGTAGAAGTCATTTTGAACTTCCCTAGACATTAGGGTTTGGTTAGAACACCTCATGGAACAGTTCATAGAGTCATTGATTCAACCCCTAAGAGTGGGAAGATGTTTTTTTGGTCTTTATGTATCAGTTTCTCAGTGATAGAAAAGGTTTTATTTCAGCGAAGAGAACTATTGTAGCTTGTACTTGGACATTTTCTGGAAATCAAAGGACACAATTTGAAACTATTATCTAGGAATTCATGTGCAATAAGTTCGTGATGTTATTTTTTTCTCTATTATAGCTTTATATGAAAGATATTAATATTCTCTTTCCATTCATCAATTAGTCAATGGTTTTCCTTACATTTTATAAACAAAATTCTTTGCATAAAGCTTTGTTTTGATGGAAAAATCATTATGTGTTACTTTATTTCTTGCTTAATGAATTCATGTTTCATGCTCATTAATACCTTTCGCTTCTTCTAAACACTACACTACACCAAAAAACCCTAAGATCCATCACAAAAGTAATGCTACCTTTCTCCTTTTTGTATTTTTTGTTGTAACCATTTGATCCTTTGACCTAGCTACCTGGTTTTTCTCCCTTATCTAGCAACAAAACCATAAATTTTCAAAAAACCACTTGAACCTAGCTATCTAGCCTAAAATCCTTTACATTCCAGTCATCTCTTTGTTGTGATTTCATAGAGAGAGCTTTCTCTAGTTTGGTAGGGCTAGCTACCGAACTAAAATCTTGGCATTTGATTACCTCTGTCGATCTCCTCATCAGCCTGGGACATTATGGAGGATAAAAGAGGGCATGAAAACTAGGGAGTACCAAGGTGTTCTAGTGAATGCAATGTTCCTAAGTCATGGAAAAATGTAATGCTAGATGTAAGGTCATGACTGCCAAGGTGTGTTATGGAATTCTAGGGCATGCTAACATGTGCCAGATAGTATGAAGACATGTCAAACAAGATAAGACTTGCCAAGTGCGAAGGCATGCAAAGATGTACAAGGGTGTGATATTGCATCTAGGGACTGTTAAGGGAATAAAAGGGAGGAACAAGTTAAACTAAAAGTAACTGAGCACATAATAGGGTTAATAAATCATCAATTTACCTTTTCCATGAGGGTCATGCTAGGAAAACCCACACTAAGTGCCAATAGCTGCCAAGTGCCATGTTTCAATGCATTCTAAGTGCCAAATCTTCCTCCATTTCTTCTCATCTAGTTTCCAATAATTGATCTCAAATAACTTTAATATTAAACCATGCCAAATCATACCAAGTCGTCTCAATGCATTCCAAACATGCTAATACTTTCTAAGTGCCAACACGTGCCAAGTTCCAATGTGCGTCAGGGAATGTGATGCATGCTATGAAGTGGAATAGAATATCGAAGTGTGCTAAGGTGTGCTAGAGAGTGCCAATGCATGCTGAGGAGTGTTAGGGAGTACTAGAAGAACACAAGGGACACTAGGTAAAAATTCATGGAAGTGAATGAATATAAGGGTGCATCAGGGAGTGTTAATGAGTGTTAGTTGTCACGCCAAGGAGGGAGTGACAAGGTATGCTAAGCATGAGTAAGGTATGCCATGTAATATCAGGGAATGTCAAGAAGTGCTAGAGTGTGTTACGTATTTTAGAGGTGTGCTAGCATGTGCCAAGGCATTCCAGGTGCTAAGACATGCTAGGATGGCATGGTGCCATAGTATTCCAATATGTGTCAAGGAGTTTCAAGGCAACAAAAGGAATAAACAAGCTAAAATAAAAGGAAATGGATACATAAGAGGGTTAATAAGTCGAGAATTTATCTTTTTCAAAAGGGGCATGCTAGGCACACTTATAATATGTTCCAATACATGCCAAGTTCCAATGTGTGCTAGGTTCTAATGTTTTTCAATGTAATATTTTGTCAAGGTGTTCTAGGGCATGCCAACACATGATAGGGGAGTGCTATGCTATGCTAGGGCATGCCAACATGTGCTTGGGCATCCTACTCATGGCAAGATTTTCTAGGTACAAAGATGTTCCAAGACATGCGAGGTGCCAAGGAATGTTAGTGTACCATTCTAAAGCATGTTAAGGTGTGCCAGAGTGCTAGGTCTCTCTCATTAATAGAATTGATAGAGCTTGATTATGTATTAAATAATATAGTTCCTACACACACTAGTGGAACTTTATTTAAAGTAAATTTTCTAGATAATAAACCTAATAAAGATGAATCATGTGTTGACTCATAGGAAAACTATATTCTTATGACTTGAGGGAAATGATACACACTGATTAATTCTTAATAAATTGACTGACTATTATAACCACTATGACCTTGGACACATAACAAAGAGGACTCCACAAAAATGGTCTTAAATTGTTATCTTTTGACAAAAAATATAGTAACAAGTACACAGCTTCATAAAAAACTCATTGGAATGATCAATGATGACGAACAATTTTTGACCATCACAAAAAGTAACCAAAAAGAGATTTGGTGAGGGTCGATAAAATATCCTCACTAGAAGTGTCACCAAAAAGAGAATTAGTGATGGGCCTTTAACGACCCTCACCAAAAGTGTCACCAAAGAGAAAATTAGTGATGGGCCTTTAAAGACCCTCACCAAAAGTGTCATTGAAATGGATTTGGTGACAAACCTTAAAGGACCATCACTATATACAATTACAACAATGATTTTTTAAATACCGTCACCATATGCGACATTGGTGACGGACCTTAAACGTCCATCACAGGCATGAATCGTCATAAAAAACTCATTGGAATGATCAGTGATGATGAACATTTATTGACCGTCACCAAAAGTAACCAAAAAGATCATTAGTGACAGTCAATAAAATATCATCACTAGAAGTGTCACCAAAGAGAGAATTAGTGATGGAAATTTAACGACCCTCACCAAAAGTGTCACCAAAGAGAGAATTTGTGATGAGCCTTGAACGACCCTCACTAAAAGTGTCATTGAAAATGGCTTTGGTGACAAACCTTAAAGGACCATCACTATATAAACTTACAACAACACTTTTTTGAAGACCATCACCATATGTCACATTAGTGATGGACCTTAAAGGTCCGTCACAGGCATGACCCTCACCAATGACCTTTTTTCTTTTAGTGAACCTTGAACTAATTACAAATTCCAAATCAAATCTATCAATTGAAATTTACATGGGCATAATAAATCCTTTTGATTATTTTCTTCATCCTTCATACAACGAGACTGAATGTATGAAATAAATTGTACAAAAAATTATGTTACGAAATATATATCAAATTATATATTAATTGTTGCTAACGTTATTCTAAAAATCAGAGTTATAATCACTATGATATATTAATTCTGTGAAACAAAAAACTTAAATACAAATGACACCTTACAGCTCCCAAGGGGACCTCCCGTGAGTGTAGGTATGCATAGATCAACAAAGGTTAACCACACATTTGTATTCATAACACAATGGAATAAATAGCTTAATTAATCAATTGCAAAGAGTTTTAAAAATAATAACCAATCACACACATCATCATCATCATGTCGAGATGCAGGTTTTATAACCTCCTTTGTTAAATTGTTTGGAAATTTCTAAGCCTATCCTTCTCAACAGGACATATTAAAATAACATTTTTTAAATAAGATAATGATTCTTCATGATTTTCGATTGAATAAAAAAATCATGAGGCTAAATAATAACTTCAATCCATAATCTTCTCACTTGCCAGATTTGTCTTGAGCCTTTTCCACTGGGTTGACTTCCACATTGACCAGCTCATATGACATCCTTATCACTTTTCGAGATCATAGGAATAGGTGGATATCCTTGCACTAGTTTCTAGATACCTATTCATATGCTTCATTCCTCTAATGATGTTTCAGAACTTATAGATTCTTCAAGCTGCATAATAGATTATTAGATGCAGAATTGATGCAATTCAGTAGCTTGTGCAAATATTAAATCAAATAATAAAGAAAGAATGAAAATATGAATAAAATATGATTAAATACTTACCTTTTCCAATAACCTTACAAGATGACACTGAATTGGAGTTATTATGCTAAAAAAGGAAGAGAATGGAGTTTAAGGAAGGTGTAAAAAAGAAACAATTTTGGTCTTCAAAATGGATTCCATTTAAGTGCAGAAACAACCACTTGAGGGTGATAATGAGCCTATTTCCTTTGTAGATCTACTATTTAGAAATTGAAAATGGGTTTTGTCAATCAAAACCATCACACGTCCCATCAGATACACTATTAGAGCTCTGACCTTCTACTCTAACTAGTGCTAATGAATCTTGTAACATAGATGTACATAGAAAGAATAATATAGGAACCAATTTAATAGTTTATAATATTTGGACTTTGTACTTTGAAGGTTCAAAAACGCATGATGGCTTTAGTATTGGTTGCATTCTCATAGACCCACATAATAAGAAGTACATCCTATCATGTTCTTTGGAGTTTGAGTGCACTAATAATACTGCCAAATACATAGAACTTATTCTTAGGTTAAAGAAATCCATCGACCTGAAGGTAAAACTCCTCAAGGTAGTTGGCGACTTCGAAGTGGTTACTCAACATGTAGGAAACACTATCCACTATGTTTCACCAAGTTTGGAAAACTACCAATAGGAGGTATGGCATTTGATTTCTTATTTTAAAGCTTTTAATATTATTTATGTTCCTAGAATTATAAATGCTGCAATAGACACATTAAATAATGTAGCCACTAGAATGTTGCCTTTGAAAAATGGGTTTTCTACAGATATTATACATAAACCATATGCACCACATAATGTAACTACTTTTAATGTTTTAAATAACAATCAATAGATACTACATTTTATGCCTAATGGAGACGTATTCAAAGATGCATCCATTAAGGAGGATGAGCGCAACAAGAATTTGCAAGAAACAACTGATACAATGAAATTCAATACTATGCCTAAAGGTGTAGTATCCTTGGAAATTTATATGGCCTACAAAACTGGTTTAGAGGACCAATTAACACTAAGGCGTAGAGCTCAAAGTCGTCATTTAAACAAGCCAAGTTATGAACTCAATACAATCGAAAGTATGTAAACCTTAGTATATGTTGTTCTCCACAAGAACAACAAGCATTCATCCAACTGTTCAAATAGTACCAAGATGTGTTTTCCTAAACTTACAATGATTTGAAGACGTATGATACTCGTATTATACAGCATTTCAATCCCATTAAAGAAGGGGTGAAACTTTTTTAGAAAAAGATAAGGAAAGTTCATCTGACACTGGAACCCCTAATCATAAAGGAGTTGAGGAAGCTACTAGATGCTTAGATCATTTTTTCTACTTGGGTTTTGATTTTGGTCCCTATTAGGAAGAATTCTTATGATATTTAAAGGTTATGTGTTGACTTTCACAACCTTAACCAGACATCAGAAAAAGAAAATTACTTGGTGCCATCCAAGGAACATATCCTCCAAACAATATCTAGCTCCAAGATGTTTTCACTGCTAGATGGCTTTTCTGGCTAAAATCAAGTGGTAGTGGCAAAACCAAACCACCTCAAAGCCACATTCAAGACGAAGCCAATTCATACTATTAAGGGTCATGGCCTCTGTCAATTAGTAGTAGAAGCAAGAGATGATTCAGAGCAATATCTTTCAGGATGGGAGGAGGAAATAGAGATGTACAACATTCAACAAGTTCCCCAGTTAAGCTAAACAACACTATAGTACTAAATTATATCGAAATTCCTAGAGCCTGACATCTTTCTTGGTCATTTACTAGAAAAATAAAAGAGGGAAGTTCGCCTCAAAGTTCTATTGAAATTCATGGAGTGTGTTATCACCAAAAAATGATCACCTAGCCATTTCTAACTAGGTGGATCGAAATACACCATGTGGATTTAATTTTACCATAATAAAATCACTTTCACTGTGCAAAATAATTTAGTAAACCACTTTTATTAAATTATTTTCTAATTTAAATAAAAAACCCCAGGAGAATAATTAGATAAATCATTATTTATTTAATTTTCTCTAGGAATTATTATTAAATCATTATTTAATAGTTATTCCTTGTCACATTTGACTAAATCCCTTAGGAATATTTATTTGAATTTCCTTATTTCTATTATTAGATTAATTATTAAATCACTATTTAATAATTATTCTGATTTCACACCTTTCTTGTTTCTCATGAAATAGTTAATAAATCATTTTATATGTTAATTATTTCTAAATAAAGGAATTTAACCATTTTAAATTCCTTTTCCCTCTCCAATAAATATAATAAAGTATTCCAAGTAGTTAGACCTGAATTTGGTCAATAATATTTTATTATTCTCCATTTTTGAGATTAACTCCATCCTTTTCTATATAAAGGAGGGATTTTCATTCATTCCTCACCATGATCATTATCATCATCAACATTATCGTCATTTTTCTTGAGCTCCCATTTGAGTTCATTTTTTTTTGTTGTTTCACACAATTGAGAGAGGGAATTCTATTTCTGAAGCATCAAGGATATCAAAGGACCCATCCCAGGGAGGGGGACTTACAGACCAATCTATAGATATCCTTCACCAATTGTTATCAATAAATATTTATTTGTTTAAAATTGTCTTTCCACTGGGTTGTTATTTTGGATACATCATTTTGCTGCTATTTGTTTGGATCTTGTTTTATTTTACTGTAGATTTTACATTTGTGTTGTAGATCTAGAATGACAACAGCCATCAACTTGTTGTTAGGGTCACTTGCCACCAAGTGAATTAAGAGAGGGTTTTTTGTACAACTTCCAGGAATTTCATACTAACAAATGGCGACTCCACTGGTTCAATAACCACATTCTTGGGTGACTAAAGTTTTAGAAATTTTAGGGTTTCTTCATCCATTTTTTAAGCCTCTCAATGTTTTTCCCAATTTCAAGCCCTATTTTGTCATATTTTCAAATTTTGAAGAGTTTTTGATCTTTTCCACAAGTCACTAGTACCATTCGAGCAGGAGACAACAACATCTGCAAAAAATATGTCAGTCGAGAAAAGTGGGAACAAAGAGCACTTTTTTTCCTATTTAGTGCACTCTAGAGCACACTTTTTTCCCCAGAAATTACGCTACCACAAAAAATAGGTCAGTACTTGCGCTCCCTAGTTTTTTTGAAAAATTTTCAAATTTTTTACAGTTTGTCTGAAAGTGCTTTTTGCAGACTAATTTTGGTTTTTCAATTCTACTAATCGGTCTCCCTTAGGCCTGGATCCACTTGTTTTGCATCCTTGAGGAAGGAAAAATCCCCCTTGGGTTTAGAGTACTCCTCCACATTTTTAGGAAGACATTTGTTGAGTGAGGAGTCTAGGGTTTTCAACATTTTTAGCCTCCTTTTTTCAAATCTGATCCATTACTTTTCAAATCCATTGTACAGGTTTATTTTCCATTTTCTCACATTAGAGATTGGGTTTGCCTTTTTCCCCTTAGGATCCCATTAAGCATCCTAGGTCTTAGAGCTTCATACTTGTCCTTCACAACATTTTTCACCTTTGATTTTTGTTGTTTGTCTGCACCATTTTCAGCTGCTTAAGGCCTTGAGATACCAGTCCCTTGACATCATATCTTTTTGGCCTCTTTTTGTGTCTTTGAGTAGCCTATTTTCCTTTTTTTCTTAGCTTCTTAGTATCCCTTGTGGGTGGAGTTGTGTATGCTTGATTGACTGTTTAATTTTTTGTCATTTTAGATTCATTGATAGTATTTCAATATTTTACTTTCAATGACATATGGCATCATGAAACATGCTTAATTAAATCATCCACTTGAAAGATATTTTACACACACTCACACCTTAAGCGAGCGAGAACTTGGTTAACACTGCGAAGCCAAGACATTAAACACTACACCTTAATAAATCAACACACATAGATTAAGCCCACTTGGACATCAGGGCCAAAAAATATTTGTAGTGTAGGTGTATGGTTGGTGGGGTAAGCTTCCAATAACGCCCATCAGTCACTTTTCATTGAGACATAGAAGTTATCATATCAGGGAGCTTAGAATCCTTCACCATCCCATAGTCAAAGTCGAAGAGCATCAGAAACTCAATGCAGAGGGGGTTAGGCTAGGTCATCATTTGAGAAGTTCTCCTTGGGGTTATCAACCTGTGGTAGGGAATTCTGTGCAGTAGATGACTACTAAGAAGCTCAAGACTCAATGACCCCCATGGGACGAAGGTAACCATAGTGACAAAATTTAGGAAAACACCTTATAGGACTGGATGAGGAAGCAGTTGGTCCTCTAATGCACCTTTCATTGGACAACTTTGCATGTGGGGATGAGATTTCATCAAGTAAGAAGTTCTTTGGAAGGCCATATTAAACAGTAGATATAGGATTGTTTGAGGATTTATCTCAGCTATAGGCTAGAGTTATTTTTTATTTTATAGGACATGTTTTCTTGCATTTGAGTAACATCATTAAAACAATTAGTTTACATTTGGCACCACTGCACTAGGTTTTTTGCTTGTTGTTTATTTCTCTTTTCTTCCTATCATTTTCACTCAGTCTAGACATGATAGTGCCTCTAAGTCACTTGTCGCATCGAATTCAAGGGCTTCACCCTCAGTTCCAATTAGGCCATATCACGCCTCCCCATAAGGAGCGAGTTCATGCTCTCAGTCCTCCATCGAGTCATCATTTTGATTCTAACTTTGTTGATTCATCCTTTGATTTCACATTCCCTCATTCTCATATCGCCATCATGTTAGGTGCCAATGCAGGTGTAGGAACACATGGCGGTAACCCAGGTGTCAACAGGGTACCCCCATTAGCAGAACCTCAATCGGTGTGGTCACTCTCACTCCTTTACTTCCTTTTATCGCTGGTCTAAGTCTTCCATATTTTAACTAGCTTATCAATGGTCCCCTTCTCCATGATCCCACATGGCTAATAATTCCTAAAAAACTCCCTTCAGACATCCTGAAGTTTGAGGGTAATCCTAGAAAATACCTAACCAATCATGTTCACTCCTTTCATATGTGGTCATCCAATTCTATTACCAACAACTCCATTCGTCTCTGGTTGTTCCAACGAATGCTCACTTGAGCTACTACGAAGTGGTATGTAGAATAGCCCAAGGAAACCCATTCCACTTTAGCAACTCTTGCCACAACCTTTCTTTCATATTTCCTACTACCTCTCCATTGTGGAAATTTTGAATAATATGACACTTATTCACAAAGATTATCCTAATTATACACTATTTGCAGAATCATGCACAATACATAACCTTCTCTACCATTGATTATCAATTTTGCGGAATCAAGAAACAATCGCATGCGCACATTGAAGCATCAATCACACATATCAAAACAATATGTACCCAGGGAAAGTATAAAGCTGAAAACCCCCAACTATCTGTTTATTATATTGATTGAGAACATGTTACAATACATAGTACAATACTCCTCGCAAGTACTCAGTACTATCTCCACCTGTTACACACAAACTAGCTCAGATCTGAATCAATCACTGGCCCAAATCTCCTCCGCTACTTGCCTGCCTCCACTGTGCAATCCTGCATGAGAATACTGATGAATGAATGATCCAAATTCATATTTCCCTTGGATATACCACGCAATCCTCATTGGAAATACTCAATCGATTGATTTGTGCAAATCTCATGCACAACTATAGTCACAACTAACAACTGTCTTGCCCTTTCACTCACCTCTAACACTTGTCTCCACCGAACTGTCCATGCACTGAGTTAACTGATGTATTCTTCAGTTGCTTTATGAGTTAATAATTAGTGAATTAACTAATAACTAATTCACACCACTCATCACTTAGTCTATTGATCAGTTAGACTAAATACAACTAGTTCAACTAAGTCAAACTGAACACAACTCCATCAACTCCTCAATCAACTCCACAGAAACTCAACCACTTAAGGTCTAACTGAAGTCCTTCATGCAATAGCTCAAGTAACCCATAAGAACCACGTATTTCCTTCTGGCAGCTGCATGTGCCACATCCGTAGCTCGAACTGAGGTGCTCCAAGAGAATAACATAATGTTTATAGTCCAAATAATATTAAGAGCTAATAATATTCGACTGTTCTATTTTTAGCCTGACAGTCTAAAAATAGACTCCGCCCATATTTCTAAAAATAGAGGTCCATCTATTTTTACCAACTTGACCAATCATCCACAAATAGCATCCTGCAACTCATAGACCATGATCCATATGTCTAAAAAAAGACATAGTCTAAAAATAGACTTTGCGCCAAAATAGCCTGCGGGACCACTTAGTGAAGGCGACTTCTTTTCACTAAGCTCCATCATCTTGTTGCATTTTCAACAATCCACTCCCTCTTCCCCCTGGAAATAAATTCGGTTTCTAGCAACTAAATCAGAGTCTCTTTTGGCAACTCGCACTGGGAATCTGGCTAACTCGCACTGTAGAATACAACCTCCTCTGCTACATAATTCAGCCTCCTGTCCTGACCTTGGACCGTTGGGAAACCTCCTGAGAATTTCTCCGAAAATTCTCACGGCGGCAAACCCCGCTACTGTCTCTCCCCTAGCTTTGAAGGAGGCTGGAAAGAAGTCATGTGGCTTTCTGAAGGGGAAGAAACTTCTTATATGTTGGTTTTGTTGTAGGGATCACTTGGCGAAGCATTGTCCATTAAGGCAAAAGACCACAACTTTGCAGCAAGTGGAGAAGTACGAGAGTGAACAGGGTTACGTAGGTTTTGGGAGAGGCTATGATGATGGGAGCTACCCCGAAACATTATTTGAAAAGGAGAAAGCTGAATTTTGTGAAGATCGATGTAGTTAGCAATCCGTTGGTGGCTATGTTGCATTGCAGAGCATATTACAACTTCATGAGGAAGATTTGACTAGGAGATTGGGATTGAGGTTTGTTCCGAATGTACATCTCTCAAAGCGGTGAGTTTAGAAGGAAGCAGGGTCCTTGGGATAGGAGAAGATGTTCCGGTGAAGATTGGGAGTTGGAAAGGGAAGGTTGACTTCACTATCATCTAGATGGATGACTATGAAGTTGTACTTGGCATAGAGTTTATGATTGGGCAGGACGCTGTGCTAGTACCACGCTCGGGGAAATTGTTCATTCATGCCAGAATGAGGGAGCCAACTATTGTCCCTATCGTGGGAGCCGCAACAAAAGAATGTAGGATGACAAGCATTCATGTGGAGGAAGGGTACTAGGAAGAAGAGTTTCATGAGATATTGAGTCATGTAGAGTCCAGGATGACAAAGCACTTGAAGTTGATATAGGAATTGTCAAATGGTATTTTGAGTTTATCAGATTTGGCAAAGATGATGGTCACAAGGAGTTCTATGGGAGAGTGCAAGGCCACTGAAGGTGAGAAGGTTGATGCCCAAACTCTACTGCAAAAGAGTGTAGAAGAGATGAGGGTCGACATGAAGGGAATAAGTATGTTGACTTGGAGGAAGACGTTGATGCATGGATTGAGAGTTTGGTAGAATAGGATGATGGTGGAAGGATGTTTGTGGACCAGGATGAAGCTGTGGAGATAGATATACGAGGCCATGA
Organism: Pinus taeda; assembly: GCA_000404065.3. Lineage (NCBI taxonomy): Eukaryota > Viridiplantae > Streptophyta > Pinopsida > Pinales > Pinaceae > Pinus > Pinus taeda. The sequence continues at coordinate 22,321 of APFE030865494.1, read as the reverse complement.
TGATATGATTTTAATGAAGTTGGTGGAAGAGAGTGGAGGTACGTGTTCCTATCTAGCCTTGATGAAGTACATCATGCAAAAGTATGCAAAGTTCATACTAGGTATGGGAGGATCATTTCTGAAGGAGCAAAGAGATGGCGCATTGCAATGGGGAAAGGGAAACATATGACTGCCCCACCCCTCCATCTTTTTTAATTCCACGAATGATATGGGCTCACAGTCGGTGGCTTGTGATGGTGAGACCCATTTAAAGCATGGGGTGTCATTGAAGGCTACTTCATGATGAGTAGAACTGGAGAAAGGATCATGTGACAAAGAAGATGTAACGATGGTTGCATATGTTTGGGTGCATGCATTCTTGTGGAGTTGGTGCTATGACCAAATTAGTTACCTGGTTAGTTGACTGCATGAGTGGATCGACCACATGTCATTCTTACACGATGTGATTCATGCAGACAAATGGGATGAATTTTAGAGGCGAGATTCTTCCAAATTGATGAAGTCAGAGGTTTTTCATTATGAAGAGGGAAGTCTTTAGGCCCTGGCGAAGAAGTTTGTGAAGAGGTGTGTTGTCGAGGAGGACAACCATTTTTAAGTCGGGGAGGATGTCAAACCCTCAGGCTTGAGTACCCGAGTGCACCCAAGTTGGGGCAAGACGAGTTCGGTTGAATGAGCCCAACGAGGGAACAAGAGTGTGCCCAAGATGAGTTTGCTTGAGTTATTGGAGTGACATGACGATACAGAACAATGAAGGTGCACTCAAACAATGGCACGGCAAGGTATGCTTGCTTGAACGAATGCGATGAATGAAGGGTAGGTCGACTCAAATGAAGAAAGGTCAGCTTCGGGAGAACGTGGGTCGGCCTAAAATCCCATACGAAGGGACACGACGGTTCATGTGGAGGGTGAATTGGGTATAAATAGAAGGAAGGGAAGATGAGTTGGGGAAGCATCGAAGCAATATAATTCATCCAAGTAGAAGCAAGATCGCAGAGCACAAGAAGTCATGTGAAGAAGGAAAAGACGAGCAAGTTCATGAGAGAGTTCAATGTAAAGCGAGGTTCAAAGGAAGGGCGAGGCGAAGTTCTTCTATGGTTTTGTGAAGTGCCGACATGTTGTATTGTTTCAGGTTTTCATATGCCGTCGAGTATCCTATAGGGTTCGGTTTAATATTTGGTATCAGATGTTGGTTGCGAATTGAAGCACTGCAACTGAGCTGTATTGTTATTTCTGTACAAAGGTTGTGGCATCGAGCTGTTTGGAAGTATTAAAATTGAACTTTCTAAAGTAATAAAAATTAAGTGTGGGGAAGTATTTTGGGAGTTCCCCTTGTTTCATTGTAATATTTATGTGTGCATTTTGGGTATTGATTTTATAATGCGAAGTTAATATTAATTTGGATAATTGAAGTTAAGTGAAAGGCCATTGTTGTGAGATTTGGTTGAATACTAATTACGCAAGTATAAGATATTAGTCTCGCTATAGGGTATATAGGTTAGAGGCATAGTCCTGACTTTAGTAGACTCAAGTTGGTTTAGCCTTTGAGGAGAAACTGCGATAATGTTGCACACCTCAGGGGACTCGGGAAGTCTAATGGTTATTGGAGAAAAGTGTAAAAATTACTTGAATACAACAACGAAAGTTTAATCTTCCAACTGTTAGTAGTTTATTTGTCCTTCATTAATTATTAGTGGAAAATAAATATTAAATTACTGATGCATTATTCAACATAAAAAAGTAGTGATATAAAAATACGTAATTGAGAAATAGATGCACACACAAAATAAAAAAGACACCATTATATTTGGACAATTGTCCCTAGAAAAACCTCGAAGGGAAAACTAGTGCTACAGATGAGGGTTTTAATATTATGCAACAAAATTAGAGAATTACAGCTGCTAGACTTTCTGGCTTAGCTCCGACAATTTATCTCAACTGGAAATATATTGGGAAAATCCTTTTCCTTCGCACTGCTTGCTCCATATTCGTTTAGCCTCTGGGAATCCTTCCCAGCAATTCATCTTGTCTCTCGTTACCTATATATCCAATTGCTCTTCCATCAGAAATAGATCTGGTCTCTAGCAACTAAAACGAAGTCTCTTCTGCCAACTCGCATTTGGAATCTGGCTAACTCGCACTATAGAATACGACCTCCTCTGCTAGATAATTCGGCCTCTTGTCCTGACCTTGGACCATTGGGAAACCTCCTAACAATTTCTCCGGAAATTCTCACTGCGACAAACCCCGCTACTGTCTCTCCCCTAGCAGCATGTGTGACCTTGTGTAAAGCCTGCAACTAGGTAGTCAAACTTCTCAAATGATACTCGATGCACCTTCTCCAAGCCCTTGACTTGCTCTTATAATCTTTTGTTGGGAAAACAACAACCAAAATCTTATCTTGCTCAATAACTTAGATCACTTTGACTCCATCATTAGAAGTCTGTAAAGCAAAATCAAATTACCTTAATTAATTAACGTTAATTAACCAACTTCCCTAAGTTGTACTTTTGAAATAATTAAATTATTGGTTAAAAATTTCAATTAATTTGATTTTGAGTCTTATCTCACAAAACCTTTTCTAGGTTTTTGGATATCTCGTGTTCCTTATCTTCTTAGTCTCTTAAACATCATAGTGACTATAACACCTATTCGTTGCTACCATAAACTAACAAAAAGAGTCACAAGGAAATCTAGGTCTTATGGCAACAAGAGATATTAGCCACCACTGTCACCTCAATGGACTTTTTCCTGTTGTTTAGTGGTTGGATGTCATCATCATAAGGTAGGCTTCCCTAGCAAGATTTACAAGATACATGATTAGAGTTTCAAGCCAAATGGCTCTTTAAGGAGCTTGTTGATAAATCACTTATAAGTCTTTAATAAAGAAGGGTTCAAAGGTGATAAGAGTCTAATGTTTATGGGAGAAGGTTACTGCAAAGCCTTGGAGGCCAAGATGAAAGTTAGAAATGTTCAATTACAGTTTCCTCCAACATGAATAAACCATAGAAAAGTTATTATAAGCTAGGTTTTTTGTGATATGCTTACTTATGGCATGCAAAAGCATATAACAACAAGGAAACAACATATAAATGATTATATCATCAAAATAATTGAAGGATCATAGGCTATTAGATAGGTAAACATGGGATAGGCCAACTTTATGTTTTTAATGGTTAAAAATGGATAGAACAACAATAAAACACTATATTTGGGGTGAAAACATGCAATAAATGATAGCTTTTCCTTTTTGGATATTAATACATGTAATTTACATCTAAATACAATAAAAAATAGGAACAAACTTGTATTAAATGCAAATGTAAACCAAATCCTAACCCTAGTTACTAGAAAATAAGGGAGAGAAATTTTAAAAGGTGATCCCACAACTAGACTAGTGCCTCTACTCAATTGGGCGAGTTCCATGATAGAAGGACTTGGTTGAAGAGTGTAGAATACTAACAAACTTTTATTAAATGCAAATTTAAACCAAATCCTAACCCTAGTTACTAGAAAATAAGGGAGAGAAATTTGAAAAGGTGATCCCACAACTAGACTAGTGCCTCTACTCAATTGGGCGAGTTCCATGATAGGACTTGGTTGAAGAGTGTGGAAGACTAAATAGCTTCTCTTGGAAACAAAATTGCTATTAAATGCAAATTCACACTAAACCCTAACCCTAGTTACAAGAAAATAAGGGAGAGATAAATTTTAAAAGGTTGTCCCACAACTAGACTAGTGCCTTTATTCAATTGGGTGAGGTTGATGATAGGACTTGGATGTAGATGGTGGAAGACTAAATAAATTCTCTTAGAAATCCAAGTGACTTCTTTTAGTAGGATATTTTAAATAAAAGGATAAATACAGTCAGTTCCTTTGATCAATTCTTGAATGGAAAACTTTGCAAAACATGTAGAAACAAGATTTCATCAAAGAATTTTCACTTTAATATGGCACAATAGAAACCCGAATTTCAGAAAATAATATTCAAAATTGAAGGAAATGACAATAAACTTATGTTGTTCAATCAAGAACCATTTCATGAATCCAAAAATAGTCTCTTCATGCAATAACATCTCTCCCCAGACAATTCACTCCATCAACCATCCTTTGCGACCAAGGGAAGAACAAAAGAACACTAGTATGCATTCACTCAAGATAAGAAAAGAGAGTGTGTGATGATGATGAAGGGAAAATGAGTTCCCTTTATTTAAGCGAGGGAAATCAAGTCATTTTTCACTAATCTACAACACAAATCCTCAAAAGTTTGCTTCAAGCATTCCACTAGGCTAAAAGGTCACAAGTCGACCTCAAGATAGCTTTACAAAATGATAAAAATAATACATATGCCATAAATCCTCTCCATATGTGGGAGGACATTCTCTGCAACATGATGTCATTCTCCACAAATGGGAATCTCCATCAAGCAAGTGATAAGGTGGGTTGGAGTGTCCTCTTCACTCGAAGAAACATCTTTCAAATGCATGGATATATATCCAAACAACATCTCCTCTACAAATACATCATCATCAAGAAGGCTCACATGGTAAATCTGTCTTATGATAAATAGAATATCTAGGTCTTATGGGAAGAAGAGGTTTTAGCCACCATTGTCACCTCAATGGCCTTTTTTCTTGTTGTTTAGTAGTTGGATGTCATCATCCCAATGGAGGCTTCCCTAGCAAGATTTATAGAATGCATGATTAAATTTTAAAGCCAAATGGATCTTTAAGGGTCTTGTATATAAATCATTTATAAGTCTTCAATAAAGAAGGGTTCAAAGGTCATAAGAGTCTAATGGTTATGGGAGAAGGTTCCCGCAAAGCCTTGCAGGCCAAGATGAAATATAAGGATTGCTATATCATTGTTGACAAAGGATGAGAAGGTGTGGTGGAGAAGGCGTTCAAAGTAAATTGCTTTGGTAACATGACAAAGGACAACACCACATGGGAGAAGCAGGAACATTCTTGACAAAGGATGAGAAGATTTAGTAGAGAAGGCGTGCAATGCAGATTGTTTTGGTAACATGATGAAGGACATCACCACATGGGAGAACATGAAGGAAGCATTGATAGCTGATTTTGGATCGGAAGATGAGACTTGTAGTATGAGAGTGATGGTGAAATCTATCAAGAAAACAGGGAGCCTACAAGTGTATATTGAGGAGTATCAAGTTTGATGATGCAACTTCTGGATATGGCGGAGAAGGACATGTTGTTCATTTTCGTAATAGGGTTGCAACGTTGGGATCAAGCTGAAGTAATGAGCAAGAAGGTTCAATCTCTTGAAGAAGACACCGCTACTGCAGATAAGCTTCTGGACTACCTTGAAGGCAAGTTAGAAGGGAAGGAGCAGGGCGAGAGGAAGAAGAAAACAGATAAAGGAAAAGAAAAATCTTTGAAGGAGGATGGAAAGAAGTCATGTGGCTTTCTGAAGGGGAAGAAACCACTTGTATATTGGTTTTGTTGTGAGGAGCACTTGGCGAAGGATTGTCCAATAAGGTAGAATGCCACAACTTTGTAGCATGTGGAGAAGAACGATAGAGAACAAGGTTATGTAGGTTTTGGGAGCGGCTACGATGATGGGATCTACCTCGAAACATGATCTGAAAAGGAGAAAGCTAAATTTTGTGAAGATGGATGTAGTTGGGAATCCGCTGATGGCTATATTGGATAGCAAAGCGTCTCACAACTTCATGAAGGAAGATGTGGCTAGGAGATTGGGATTGAAGTTCGTTCCGAAATGTGCATCTTTGAAAGTGGTGAATTTAGAAGGAAGAAGAGTCGTTGGGATAGGAGAAGATGTTCTAGTGAATATTGGAAATTGGAAAGGGAAGGTTGCCTTCACTATCATCAAGATGAATGTCTATGAAGTTGTACTTGGCATAGAGTTTATGATTGGGCAGGAGGCTATGCTAGTACCACACTTGGGGAAATTGTTCATTCATATAGGAATGAGGGAGCCAACAATTGTCCCTATCATTGGCCGCAAAAGAATGTAGGATGGTATCCCTTCATGCATGTACCTATTTTTTTCAAAAGAAAACTAAGGGGTTAGTTATTATTAAAAACTTGATTAGTTTTAGTAGGGCATGGTTCTAATTCCCTTAGTTGAAAACTAGCTAATATCTAATTATTATGGATGTCATTTTGAGTTTAATTTTTAATGTAGTGTAGCATTTCATTTTCTTGCACAAAATTTATAGAGTTTACCCCATGTGCACACCATGTCCTTATCCTTTTGTTTATTTTATGGCTATATGTACTATTTTGATTATTTAACTTTTTGTTTATTTTATTGGTATATGCTTTACTATTTTGATTGATTATTTTCTAATGGTATATCTCCTCTCCCTTACACATTTACTTTTACTTTTGTACATTTACCTTCATGCATTAGTATAAGCATGTTAAGCAGGTTCACATAAATGAATGCGAATATATACATCTTCTCTCCCTTACACATTTACATTTGTACGTTTAATTTCATGCATTAGTATAGCAGATTTACATAAGGAAGAATTCACCTCTCCACCTCTCTCCTTATTTCTTTAGTGGTTTCATCATGAACTTTTTTAGGGTCCTCTTGGTTAACAGGCCCTCTTATTTGTGGTTGTTTGAGGACCATGTCTCCTCCAAGCTCCCCTCGATGCACTTCATTTCCTTTGGTTTAACTATCTTTTAGCCAACTTTGTTGTTGTCTAAAGACACCTTGCAATGTAATTTTGTAATCAGTTATCCTGATATGGCCATTCCCTAATAAATGTTCTTTATTTTCCCCTAACCTTCTCTCTTTATAATTTTCCCACTTCTAAAAGAGAATTCTCTCTTGGTATTTTCCCACTTCTAAAAGAGAAACCTTGGTTGCAACATGGCCATTCCCTAATAAATGTTCATTAGTTTCCCCTAACCTTCTCTTTTCCTACTTCTAAAAGAGAACCCTTTGTTACAACATGGCCATTCCCTAATAAATGTTCTTTAGCTTCCCCTAACTTTCTCTTTGCCTACTTCTAAAAGAGAACCCTTTGTTGCAACATGGCCATTCCCTAATAAATGTTCTTTATTTTCCCACTTCTAAAGGAGAACCTTTTGTTGCAACATGTCTCCCCCTATTTCCTTTTTCATCCTTCAAGTCCAGGCAATTGAGCTGCTTGGCAATCTCCTTTCTATTAGCCTTCATGCTCATAAAAAGTAAATGGATGAGATTACATCATTTGTCGTTATTAATTCCCCTGAACCGATCAGCTTGGCAATCTCCTTTCTATTATAGTGATGCATTCATGCTCATAAACGTTATATGGGTGATATTACATCCTCTTGTCATTACTAATTACCCCTCACTTCTCAAGGGTAAGCCCCTCTAGTTTGTATTTAATTCCCCCAAACCTTATACACGTCTACTTTGAGTAGCTCGACAATCTCCTTTCTATTATAGTGGTGCCTTCATGCTCATAAAAGTTAAATGGGTGAGATTACATCGCCTTGTCAGCAACTTGGCAATCTCCTTTCTATTATACTGGTGCCTTCATGCTCATAAAAGTTAAATGGGTGAGGTTACATCATCTTGTCATTATTAATTCCCCTGAACTGAGCTACTTGGCAATCTTCTTTCTATTATAGTGGTGCATTCATGCTCATAAAAGTTATATGGGTGATATTACATCCTCTTGTTATTATTAATTTCCCCTCATGTCTCAAGGGTAAGCCCCTTTAGTTTGTATTTAATTCCCCCAAACCTTATACAAGTCTACTTTGTCATATCACCTCTATTTTGCAAGTAGCTTCATTTGCTATTTTATCCCCTTTACACATTGTGGATACATGATCCTTATGTGGGAAGCCTTACTTTAGTCTTTTGTTTGATGCTTCCTTCAACATCTCTTGACCTTCATGTCTCAAGGGTAAGCCCCTCTAGAGTCATCCTTGTCACTCCTTGTAGCCACTTCAAATTCTTTGGTACAAGTTTTCTTGCCCATTTTTGTTTTTTTGAATCACAAATGCTTTGACCCCTTTCTTAAATATTTGCTTCAAAAAATTTGAGCTTAACACATGGTTGCACAAGATGACATATCTAGATTCTCTTGTACATGATCCGCCCTCTAAACCATTTTTGTAGGACCTTGTACTCTTTTGTAGGATATCACATCATAGTTCGTTTTTAGTGGGCCTCTAGTAAGAACTTTTATAAGTCGTTCTTACTCAAGTAGCTAGCGTGCATCATATAAAAAAAAAGTTTGACAGGCCATCAAGTGCAAAAAGTAGAGGCCATGAACATTATCTTCCACAAAATACAAGCCATCAAGTGCATAAAGTAGAGGCCATGAACATTATCTTCTGCAAAATACAAGGTGGTCTTAATTAATCGCTCTCTAGTATGGTAGCTCATGGAATCACTTGCCTAAGCTAGAAGTTAATCATACTTGAGCCCATCCTTTCTAGCTTAGATTCCCCCATGTTCCAAGTTATAGGAGCATGCATTCTTTGTGAGTATAGTTGAGAACATAATATAGACCTTCATGTCTCAAGGTTAAGCCCCTCTAGTTTGTATTTCTCGCTTTGAGGCATCACGAGTATAGTTGAGAAGATATTATAGACCTTCATGTCTCAAGGTAAGTTGCTCTAGTTTGTATTTCTCGCTTTGAGTGATCCTTGTCACTCGTAGCCACTTCAAATTCTTTGGTATAAGTTTTCTTGCCCTTTTTTGTTTTTTTGTTTTTAAATATTTGTTTCAAAAAATTTGAGCTTAACACATGGTTGCACAAGATGACATATCTATCTTCTCTTGTACATGATCCGCCCTCTAAACCTTGTTTTTCTTGCACATAAATGTTTTCATAGGACCTTGTACTCTTTCCTAGGATAGGACCTCATAGTTCGATTTCCGCAGGCTTCTTATAGGAACTTTTAGGAGTTGGCCTTACTCAAGTAGCTAGCACGCATCATATAAAAATAAACATTTGACAAGCCATCAAGTGCAGAAAGTAGAGGCCATGAACACTATTTTCCGCAAAATATAAGGCGGTATTAATTAAGCGCTTTCTAGTAAGGCAACTCTTGGAATCACTTGCCTAAGCTAGAAGTTAATCATACTTGAGCCCACCCTTTCTAACTTAGATTCCTCCATGTTCCAAGTTATAGGAGCATGCATTCATTGCGAGTATAATTGAGAAGATATTATATACCTTGTAGCTTTCATCTCGAGTATAATTGAGAATATATTATAGAACTTGTAGGTTGATTGGTCTAAAAGGAAGGGAATTGTTATTGATTTGGTCCATAAAGGAAGGTATATAGGTCTCTTATAGAGTTGGTTCTAGAAGGTGCCTTATATCTTCTCCTTGAACCCCATTTTACAAGGGTCTTAAAAGTTAAAAATTTCTTGAGCATTGTGTGTTCAACACCCACAAACACTTTTGTAGGACCTCATAGTTCACCTTAAGGAGTTCCTCCAATGAGACCTTTTGGGAGGAGTCCTTTCTTGTAATCCCTTTAACAATTTAGTTTATTTTATTTTGAAAAGTGAAATTGAATTTGAATGAAACAAATAGCTATTGACCTCACTAGTTGTAATGTGTTAAGCATCCAACATTGTTTTGTTATATTTGAGAGAATGTGAAAGAAATGTTCTACCTTGCCACCTTATTTTACTTTCCAGCACTAATTTAAATGGGTTCACATGAGAAGACTTTGGTATAGGAACCTTTTTCTTTTCTTTCACTATCACAAATGTAAAACATGTGAAGCACAGAATCAAAACTTTTGAAACAAGCGCAAGTTCAACAACCTAAATCATCAAGCCCTCTTTGAGGCTCAAATGTTTCTTTTTGTAGGCCCTCTCTTTGTGGCTCAAATTTGAGTTTTCATAATCTTAGCCTTGGACCTAGCCTTGGACCTTAAATGGCTCAAGAAGTCATCTCTCGTGGACCCTATTTACCTGCCTTCCTCTTTTTTTATGATTGTAATATTCTACAAGTTTACTCTACCATGTCTCCTCAATGGGTATTTGGTTTTTGCCTCGTTTTACTTTGGCTCCCTTGTTTTTACATTGTTTCCTTTATTGATTTCATTGAGTGGTGGAGTAGCTTAGTGTTTAGATCTTTGTTTGGCTTCTCTCATAGTGATTGAACACTAACTACATGAAGTTGTAATGGGGAATCTTCTTTCCTCTCCCATTTCTCCAATTCTTCACTTGATTCTTTGTTATTGAAGTGGCTCACCTTTTTTCTTAAAGTTTTGTATCCTCCCATCATTGTTATTAGCCTAGGTTTCTATACAAATTTATTTGTCAAAATTATTTCATAATTTTTCTTTTCTTTTCTTTGGTTGTGTCTTTATATATTCCATTTTCCAATAGACTGTTTAAATTCCACTAATGTATGACACACTCCACCTTGACTTGATTTTTCCCATGGTCATTATATGCTTGATCTTTCGTCCTTTTCGAATCCTTAGATGATGCCTTTCAATATCTCTACATTGCGTTTCCCTCCTAATTACAATGGTCTTGGTATAATTTTTTCTTTTTTGTCACTCATTGCAAATCCCCACATTGGTAGTATTGCCCATTGTAGACTCTTGCCATTGTGTTGCATGTGGCATCATTAAGGAGTAGTTCCCCTTTTCCATCTGTGGTTTGCTCATGGTCTGTGGTGGTTATTGCCCATTGTAGACTCTTGCCATTGTGTTGCATGTGGCCTCATTAAGGAGTAGTTCCCCTTTGCCATCTATGATGTGCTCATGGTCTGTGGTGGTTATACCTTTATTCGGTAGTTTGTTTTCATTTTCTATGGTGGTTATACTTTTATTTGGTTATTTGTTTTCATGGTCTATGTTGGTTATACCTTTGTTTCATGGTCTATGTTGGTTATACCTTTATCCGGTTATTTGGGCCTTGAGGGTAATTTCCTTCGTACTTTATCTTCTTAGCCTAGAGTTGCGGATGTGTCCTTAATGTATCCACCTCAAATACCTTTGGTTGTATGTTTTCCCATCCTTATTCTTCCATTAATTTTATTATTTTTAGTAACATGTCCTTTGGTGTTTTCCTCAATTATTCCTCAAAACCTGGGATTTATTCTTGAACTAGACATGAGATTTTTTATGATTTTTTTATTTTTATTTTTTTTTCCCGATTTCAACATTGCTCAATTCAACTTCCATTTTGGCCCACCACTTTTCTTATAGCCTATAATTCAATCTATGGTCTCATAGCCCTCATTTTTTCCTATTAGCCTTTCTTTTAGCATCCCAATCCTCCTTGTGGCCTTGCTGTCACCCTATTTGGCCTTTTGAGTCTTGACGTCCCTTTTTAGCATCTCAACTACCTTTTTGGTTTTTGAACCTCCCTTTTGTTCCCTAGTTGCCCTTTTTTGTTAATTTTAGGTAACAATGGTATGTTCTATGCTTAAGAACAATTTTACTTCAATTTCTTTATTAGCCCAATATCAATATCCAGTTTAGCAATTACATCAACATGATCGTAAAATGCAGATAGAACATAAACATAAACAGTAGAAGACAAGCCAAGACAAGAGGACACAAGATGTGGCACCAGCCAGGGAAAAACCCCAATGTGGGGATACCCTTGATCAATTCTTCTTATATTCTTCAATAGTTCAACAGAGAGAGAGAGTACAATTTACAAATATGATAATTTATGACAGCAACAAAAGAGTCCTAACCAAAAAAGTCTAAGCTGGTTGACAGGGTAGATTTGACCCTCAAAAAAATGGTCAACTTCAGTCAACCTCGGCCTCCAAACAGAAAGATGAATCAACCTTCAAAACAACCCAAAACAGTCCAGTCAAACTTGGTCAAATAGGCAACCCTGTGGTCAGCCCTAGTTGTAGTCAACGCTGGTCAAAGTCAACTTTTGACCTCAATTTATCTGCCCAGAAATGCGGCCTGCCCAGATGGAAGTATCTCACTCAAAAACACAGTCAAACGAGTCAAGGCTGCTAGTCAACACTAGTCAAAGCAGTCGCTGAAATTTGGTCAACGCCTAAAACATAATTTCGTCCTCCTTTCCTTCACACGTGTGAGAGAGAAAGGTGCCTAGAAAATGCGTACCCAATCACAAGAGGAGAGAAGAGATGTGAGATGAGATGATGGAGAAAATGACTTGAGGTCTCCTTCTTTTATATGCAACGTTGAGGATGAGTTGGGGTTTTGAATACCTGTTTTACTTGCTTGTCAACCTTGACAATTTGTCCATAATATAAATAAATTCATATCTTTATTTGTACATGTCGAAATTGGATGATCTTTAGATGAATCCTACACCTCTCGGAGAGAGGAACCCAAGAAAAATATCAGCTATCATAAATAAGATGACCCATGTGGAGTTTGACCCTAGTTGCCAATTTTAACACTCCCTCTCAACTAGGGAGAACTCCATCTGCTAATCCATCTGGTAGTTGATACTATCTCTGCCATCAATGCATTTCTCTGCACTGTTCTGCTTTGTTGAACTATGGAGAATAAGCAGTGATTGAGAATGTATCATACCATTCACTACTGAACCGAAGTCAGTTCCAGATAAAAGAGAGTGTCTCATACCACTCTTACTGACCTAAAGTCAGTTCCAATCAAAAAAGACGGTCTCATATACTGACCCGAAGTTAGTTCCAATTGATCCCAGATCAATATCGGTCATCCTATCATAGGGAGTACGGTAGTACACGATGCATCCATTGGTAGTACTATGGTCCCTCATTTCCCTACTCATTGGCCAGATGAGAGGTGCTTTCCATGAGTCCCACACTGCATGGGTACGCTGTCTAAGCAAGAAAAGGATGAATCACTCATCCTGCCTACATGTTGCCACGGGGTATCATAGGGGAAGGCTGAACCACTCACCTTGTACACAACAAACCACTAGGGGAACACTGAACCACTCACCCTATGGTTGCCCATTGCTCCAAGATGTACCCTAAGCCCCCCGAAGCTCCTAGAGCTCAATGTCCATATCATATAGGACCCTCACAAGTGGGTCTCTCCACTGGTGCAACACTCTTGTGCCTCTCGCACTGCTGCAGCCTGCTAGCTCTGCGTTGTCTCAGGACTCCTGCACTGTAGATCTCTCTGCCGCTCCATCTCTACCCACTGAGCCAATCCTACTACTCCTCGTCGGGGCTCTTGTAGCAAGATCTAATCCAAGAGGCTTGGTAGCTTGAGGATCCTGCCCCTCATCGTCTATAGTCTGCCTGACTACAACTCGATGTCTCCCCACTTCCGCTCAAGAGGTGCATGTGCACTCATGGCACAATCATCGTCTGTCAACATTTCCTTCTCTGCCCGTGCTGGCGCAGCTTTAGTCTCAGAAGACTCTCCCTTACTCTTCTTCCTTGGGCATTGGGTGGCATAATGAGCCATCTCCCCACAATGGAAGCACTTGATCTTGGAGAGATCTTTCTTCTTCCGCTTCTCCTGCTTTCCCTAAGATGCTAGGGCCACATCCTCCTCCTCCTGCTTGACCTTGATCGCTTTGCTGCTACTACCTGTCTTTCGCTGTCGTCTGATCTCTTCTTTGGTGAAGAGCTGCCCACATATCATCCCAAGGTAGGAGAGTCCCTCTGCCCAAGATGCTCTGGACAAATACTTCCCACTCTTCTGAGATAGCATTCAGGGTTGTCCTCACCATAAGTTCCCGATCCGATGTCGCTCCTATAGCAGTCAACTGATATTGAATCTCATTCAGTCCTCCGAGGAAGGAGACAATCGTTTGACCCTTCCTCATTTGATAGGACCTCATTTGGTTCTCGAGCAACATTCTTCTCTACACAAAAGTATGCTGGTACAGGTTTTTGAGAGCCTCCCACATCTCCACTGCCATTTCCTTCTCGGCTATATGTGATACCACATGATCCTTGACCCTGTCAAGGATAATGCACTTGGCCCTCGCCATCGCCTCTTCGTACTTGTCATTATCATTTGCACTGGGATAGCTACTGTCTTCAAGGCGAAGTTCTTGACAAATTCCTGTCAAGCACTAATAAGATTCTAGCCTTCTAGACTACGAAGTTCGATGCTCCATCTAGTCTAACCTGGTCTCTTACCCCATGTAGTCTCATGATGCTCCTCTATTTCCCTCCTGGAAGTTCTTTGTTCGACTCCTCTGAGTCTCTACTTCTCGTCTGGAAGTTCTCTTCTAGACTCCCAGTGAGTCCTGATTTCCCTCCTGGAAATCCTCCTGTCGCTTGTCGAGATGCCCCATACTCTGATTGTCTTGTGCAACTGCACTGCTGATCCAGGTTCCTCGGCTAGAAACCCTCGGTAACAACTCCTTTAGCCTTGCTCTGTCAGGTACTGTTCTGACTACAATACCTCACCAGCGCCACTTTGCAATATTTTTGCAGCCTTCTAAACTCCAGCAACTGCCTCTCTGTGAACTGTGTTAGCCCCTCTCTGCCTCACGCTAGTTCTACGTCAATGCTGGGATGCCCTGCGTTAGCCCTTTGGCCCTCTTTGTTAGCAACGTCGGCCTCTCTGAGGGTCTACGCAGCTCTCGACTTCTTCTGCGTGGCTCTGGCTGGCTTTGCGTCACATTTCTTGGCTTCTGCTCTGCTAGAAAGAACTTCTATCAGCTCGGGACAACTGTTTTCTGCTGCTATTGCTCCGCTCGACTGATGTCTCTTAGTCTTCTTGTGATCTATAATCACGCTTTGATACCACGTTGAAGTTTCTAAGTTTACTTAGTTTAGAAACCCTTCATGCACTTTTTCTGATTTATTCCTACCTACTTCTTATTTTCTTTAACAAGTTATTTACAAAGAGAATACTGAAAATAAACACCAGTGCATGCTCAACATATTATAGATCAGCAACTAAAAGAAACAAGAACAAACACACCACATGATGCCATTATTTTTGGACCAATGTCCCTGGAAAAACCCAATGCGTGAAAACGGTGTAGCTATCTGAGGGTTTTCTTATTAAGCAATACCAGAGTATAATCTGGGTGCCGAAACTGGTCTACCCAACAGAGAATTTCCTTAGCAGCTATACCTCACAGTTTGAGAGAAATCTCTTGGCTGAAACTCCGAAAAACCCTTTCAGCAGCTCCTTAGCACAAAATTGCTCTGCAACCCCAATGTCTACGCAAACCGGATTGCGTCAGCCTTTCTAGGCCTATGTCAGCCCCAGGAGGCCTTGCATCAGCTCTAGGAACCTCTGTGTCAGCTGCGCTGGCCCCTTTAGTGCTCTGTGTAGCACTTGGCTGCCTCTGCGTGGCCCTGCGTGAGCCCTTGCTAGCTCTGCGTCACCCTCCTTGGTTGCTCACTGCTCTCCCGACACAATCTCCGCCTTCTCTGTTTCTCTGTACTCAATGCCCCTTAGCTGCTTTCCCAATCACTAATTCTATCTCTCTTAGCAAACCCCGCTCTAGGGAATAGAATGACTGATCATCTGGTGTTTTCTCCAAGTGACCCTCAAGCCTCCTCTTATACTTTTCCTGTTGACATCTCAATGGTCGAGATTAAGTCCCTAATCAACAACTAAGATTAGATTTGGCTTGATCCATGTCTTTTGGACCATTATAACAGAGATTCATATTAATACACATTAATATTTTATTTTCCCTAAGTTTAGACTTAGGGACTCCATTAAAAATATTAATTGTTTTAATATCGCCTGATCTGTTTAGAATCTGCCCAAACCCTTTCTGGGTATTAGAGATCTCATGTGCCCTAACCTCTCCACCAAATTTCATGGCTAGAGCACATTCGATGCTACCCCAAATCAACACAGTCATCAGTATCTCATCGCAGCATGAATATGCTGACACTGACCTCGTGGTATGCCAAGGATTGGATTGGACTCATTGGAGAGAGGTGATGAGCTGGTACACAGTTGGTAGGGTAGCATTCACAGCCAGAGCTACAACACAGCAGGAGCCATGTAGCATTAATGCTCTTTCTTGGTGGCATTGTGATCCATGAGGATCTACTGGTAGCAGTTTGAGTCAGAGATGGACATAGGATCTAGGTATTGGAGGATCTAGTCATGTTCCGATAGCTTGGAGACGTGACATGGACCAGTGGTTCGTATGGGATCTGGGCATTGGGTCTCAGAGGCGTTGTGCCACCAAATTGGTCCACAGATTTGGATTGCTCAAGGGAAAGCAATCTTGGGGCGGGAGGACTGTCATGTCCCCATTTTTATTATTCTTCATAGTACAGTCAGGGTGGATTTCGAGGATAGGGGATGGCCAGGTTAGTGGAGCAAGTTTATGCCATCAAGGGTCCCAATGGAGTTTTGAGGAGTATTTATGGGATTTGATAGCATTCACTTGGCATATTCCATCATCAGCGCAGGTGGCCTTTTGTTCCGTTGCATTCCACCAACTTTCAAAAATCAACATTATTATTGGGTATAACTTAATTAATTATGCTCGAGGTGGCATTCAGGGGATATTAATTGATGGAACACCTCCGTGTAATAGCTTGTTGGAACCGGAACGAGAAGATCTACATGATATGAGACCTTTTGAGGGGAGTTTCAGTGACCTGAGGAGACATGGTGGCCAATTTACCTTTTTCCCGCATTAAAAAGAATATTTTAAGTAAAATAAAAGAGGGAAAAATGCTCCATGATTAAAATAATAATAAAATAGAAGATTCTAGAGGGGTCCATCGGATCTATAAAGGAGGAGGAGGAGGCCATTGGAGGACAACTTGGTTTTGATATTATTTCTTGTATGTGAGGTTGAGAACTGGTTCTCTAGTCAACAGTAGCCCTAGGACAGAAACCCTCGGGTGATTCAGTGAGAGTGGGTGAGCACCCATCTCTTCCCTTGGTGAATCCATCTAGGGTTCATAGGTTGCAGTTTATTGTTTTTCTGTTATGTTTTGGAGGCCAATTTGCGGCATTATTGTAGATCTATCTGAGGCCAGTTTTTTTATCTTAGCTATGCGGATTGTATGTGCATGTAAAACCTTGGTTTATCTAATATAATAAAATTGAGTATTTTTCTATTCAAGGTGTTATGGGATTGTAGTGCTTTCTGTGCTTAATTTTACATGGTAATCTTTTGTTAAATGCATGATTAATTTTATGTGAAAGGCTTGTTCCAAATTTTCTGCATTTGGGACATTACAAAACATGGCTTACCCGCACTGCAGAATATGACTTCCTCGGTTGGATAATTCGGCCTCCTATCCTAACCTTGGACCACTAGAAAACCTCTTTAAAATTTCTTCAGAAATTATCACTGCTGCGAACCTTGCTATTGTCTCTTTCCTAGCTTTAATTGCGACCTTCTTGAATACCTACAAATGGGTAGTTGAACTGCTCAAATGATACTCGATGCCCCTTCCCCAAGCCCTCGAATTGCTCTTATAATCTTCTGTTGGGAATCCAACAGCCAAGATCTAATCTAGATCAATGGCTTAGATCACTTTGACCCCATCTATAAAAGTCTTTAAAGAAAAATCGAATTACCTTAATTAATTAACTTTAATTAACCAACTTCCTTAAGTTAGGAAATAATTAAATTACTGACTAATAAATTTAATTAAGGCAATTCTAAGTCTTATGTCGTGAAACCTATTTTGGGGTTTGGAGATCTCGTGTTCCTTAGCGTATTAGACATCATCGAGACTAGAATAGTTGTCACTGCTACAATAAACTAGCAAAAGGAGTCATAAGAAAATCTAGGTGTTATGGCAACAAGAGATATTAGCCACCATTGTCACCTCAATGGCCTTTTTCTTTCTATTTAGTGGTTGGATGTCATCATCACAAAGGAGGCTTACCCAACAATATTTAGAGGATACATGATTAGAGTTTCAAGCCAAATGGCTCTTTAAGGAGTTTGTAGATAAATCACTTATAAGTCTTTAGAAAAGGAGGGATCAAAAGTGATAAGTCTTTAGAAAAGGAGGGATCAAAGGTGATAAGAGTCTGATGGTTATGGGAGAAGGTCACGACAAAACCTTGCAGGCCAAGACGAAAGTTAGAAATGTTCAAGTACAGTTTCCTCCAACCGCAATAAACCATAGAAAAGTTATTATAAGCTAGGGTTTTTGTGATATGCATATTTATAGCATACAAAAGCATATAAAAATAAGGAAACAACATATAAATGATGAGATCATGAAAGAATTGA
The DNA here is from genome assembly GCA_000404065.3 of Pinus taeda. Taxonomy (NCBI): domain Eukaryota; kingdom Viridiplantae; phylum Streptophyta; class Pinopsida; order Pinales; family Pinaceae; genus Pinus; species Pinus taeda. Next base: position 4,219 of record APFE030865494.1, on the reverse strand, counting down.
AGGAAAGCTATTAGGTTATTAGATAGGTAAACATGGGATAGGTCAAATTAGGTTTTTAATGGTTAAAAATGCATAGAAATATTGATTTTGGGTAGCATAGGATGTGCTCTAGCTCCGAAATTTTGTAGAGAGTCTAGAACACATGAGATCTCCAAAACCCATAAATCGCTTGGAGAAATTCCACTCGGATAAGGAGTTATTAAAATAATTAATATTTTTAATGGGTTCTTAAGTCTAAATTTAGGAAAATAAAAATATTAATGGGTATTCATAAGAATATGGGTGAGAAACTTCTAAGTGACGAGGATCAAGTTTGTTTTAATCTTAGCCGTTGATTAGGGACTTAATCTCGTCCATGGATTCATCAACAGGAAAAGTATAAGAGGAGGCTTGAGGGTCAATTGAAGACACACTTGAGAGATCAGTCAGTTCGATTTTTTTGGGGCATGGTTTGCTAAGGAAATCGAACAAGTGATCCGTTGCAATGAGAGGGGCAGTAGCAGAGAGTTGGATTGGATGGGTTTTATTTTATTATGCAGCGATGACATTTTGAATACAATCTATGGATGCCCAAATGGCAATCCAAACAACAAAATAATCTCTCTGAAATATTTGTGAGCCAAATACCTCAACACTGCGACCGACCTTGCTCTGACAACTGACAAAACTGGCTAGTCGTATGTAGACCCCAACTTGCTAAGCCCGGAACTGCGAGAAAAAATACGTATGGCTGACTCTGCCTCTGGAAGAAATTCACTTAGCCTCCTAGAGAATTTCTAGACCAACAACAACTGAAATTCTCTCTTATTCAACAAAATCAATCTTCCTCTAAATCTTTTTGTGCACCTCTACTGGTAAATACGACCCTTCTGCCACTAACTCTCCGAACCTGGAAAAACATTCCTCTGGACTCACTGTCCCTGCCCCTGTTTGGCTCTGCTTCCTGCTCCAGCTCAATCTCTTCTGGCTATTGCCTCTAAAAAATCAAACTCTCCAAGGAAATCGATATCAATGGAGGAACATCCTCCATCTACCCATCAACTTCTTCTTATAATCCTCTGTTGGACTTCCAACGACCAATATTAAAACTTAATCAAGGGCCGAAATTAATTTCCTATCAATCCATGTGAGTTTCTAGATGATTCACACGTTATCTCGATTAATTCTTATTAATTAACCCCTTTTCCTAACTTTAGACATAAAAAATAGGCTAATAATCTAATTGGGACACTTCTAGGTGGAATTTCTAGAAACGGGGGTGGATGGAGGAACATCTAATGGGGGAAGCTTTTCCTAATTTTAGACTTAAAAGTAGGCTAATAATATAATTGGGACATTTCTAGGTGGAATTTCCAGAAATAGGGGTGGATGGAGGAACATCCAATGGAGGAAGGTTAGCTTGCATATCTGACTCTTGTTGTTGTTGTTGGAGATCTTTCTCAACTTTCTAGATGATTCACACGTTATCTCAATTAATTCTTATTAATTAACCCCTTTTCCTAACTTTAGACATAAAAAATAGGCGAATAATCTAATTGGGACACTTCTAGGTGGAATTTCTAGAAACGGGGGTGGATGGAGGAACATCTAATGGGGGAAGCTTTTCCTAATTTTAGACTTAAAAGTAGGCTAATAATATAATTGGGACACTTCTAGGTGGAATTTCCAGAAATAGGGGTGGATGGAGGAACATCCAATGGAGGAAGGTTAACTTGCATATCTGACTCTTGTTGTTGTTGTTGGAGATCTTTCTCAACTTTCTTGTTGATTTCTTCTTGTTGTCTCTTCATCTCCTCTTCTTCCTTCTTTCTCTTATCCTCTTCAACTTTCTTCCTTTGTTCTTCTTCAATTCTTTTCTTCCCATGCTCTTCCTCTTCCCGCTTTCTCTTCCTTTCCTCATCCTGCCTTTGTTTCTTGTCACGCTATTCCTTCTCTTCTCTTTTGTTTTCTTCTACTTCTCTTTTCCTTCCTTTTCTTCTTTTCTTGATTGTACTTCCTCTTCCTACTTTGTCTTCCTTTCCTTTTCCTGCTGTTGTTGCTGGGGATCCTCAGGTTGTTGGTTTTCTAACTTCTGCGACTGCTTGCGTTCCTCTTCTCTCATCCTCCTCATTTCTTGCTTCTGCTTAGCTACGGTTACATTTCTTTCTTCCAAGGTCTCATTGTCTTCATCTTCCTCTTGCTCATCTGAAAGGTCTTCTTGTTCATCACACTTGTGCTTTTTCTATTTCCCTCCTGTCTTTCGCTGCTCCTTCCTCCTTTGGAGCGAGGTTGACCTAGCTTGCAGGTTGATGTTTTCTTGCGTGCTCGACCTGCTCGTCCTCCTTTTCCTGTTGCTCACTTGGCCCTATTTCTATGGAAGAATTATGCCAGTTCCTTACTTTGTCCTCATGGCAACATTTGCTGTGTGTTGACCAGTACGTGTCAACGACCCATAGCAGTACACCCCCTTTTTTCCCAAAAGGAATAGTGTTTGATCAATGTGTTCGTCCCGTCCAGCTACCATCATCAGCTTGATCATCATCTTATAATGTAAAACCAGTTTGCATTTGTATAATGTAAATAATCTCAGTAGATCTGTGTCGTGTATGTAATTACTTAGGTAAACCTACTTTTCTGGTGACGATCTACATTCCGGGAGGTTTTTTGTCTGATCGATCCATTCTCGGATGGTTAGCAGAGTTTTCCTTCAGCTTTACCAAAGTCGGAATGAACTTTGTCACAGTGATCTTAGAGGAGTCCTAATGTTCTAGATCGATTCTGTGTAAAAGTGATTTGGGAATAATCCTAACTATTTGGTTATGTTATTTTATTACAAATTGCTTGGTCTGCTAGATTATATTTGTGTCGCAGAATTGGGTAGTCTGTGAGGGTCCTTTTCAGATGGGTTTTCCCCTTTGAAATGTAAAAAATGTGAGAATCATAATGTAAAATGTCCTGACGGTTGGAAAAATAATTTATCACCTCATAAGTTAATTAATTAAATTTTCTGGTCAAAATTAATTAAAATCCTAACCCAAAAATTCGATTAACTCTAGGTCCTAGGTAAAGTTAAGTTTTCCAAAAATTCGAATTTCTTCAATAATTTAAAATTTCGACGAATGAGATTAAAAGAAATTTTAATCCTCATCAACGGTCGAGATTGCTTTGACGAGGATCACTCGAACTAGCCGTTGGAGGATTTATCTTTAGATAGGAGGTCATTTGTCAGTGAGTTCATTCGATCTTTGGATCGTGTACTAAGCAAAAAGCTCTCTTGTAATATTTTTTTTATGAGCAATAAAGAAAGACTTTGGGGTTAATTTCTGTTGGTGTTACTCTTCGTGGAAATACTGTAAGATGTGTCATTTTCATGCATAAATTTCTTTTTAGCCATTGATGATAGCTTTCTGAAGAGTGATTTGAGTACAGGTATCTTGCTTAATCGCTGGGGTTTGAATGATAATTTAAGTTTTGAATATAATAGCAGGTATCTCTATTAAATCTGAATTTTATTATCGTTTTTTCGTTCTATGTTGATGGCTGAATTGAGTTTTGCAGGAAAGTCTTGATGTTTAGATCATTGGGCATTCGAGGAAGTTCTCGGTTGAACCAGCCAACTCCCGCTCCGTGTTTTCTGAAGAGCCCAACTTAAATTTGATTTCAGGCTTATCATAAGATATTTTTTATGGGTGATGCATGAAGGGTTTTGAGCTCAGTACCTCCTTTAAAATTCAATTTTTTTTTTTTTTTTGGTGCTAAATCGATACATCTCGCTATTGAGAGCCTCAGATCATCAAATCTGGGAGCGGAGTCAGACTCACACTCCCTAGATCTGATAGATCTGCCATTTATGTACATAGATCTGTAAAATTATTTTTGGTTTTCTAATTTTGGCTTTTTTTGGGTTTCGGTATATATCGTTTGGGTGTTTTATTGTCATCTTACAAAGATAGATGTGAAGAAGAAAAATGTGCAGAGTCCAGATCTAGGCCCTAGAGGGTAATATTTGGATCTCTGGGGTTCATCAACATCATTTTTTGCAGGGACCATATCCAGATTTTGCAATCCAAGGGTTTAAATTTATTTATTTTCAGATCTGGAGAAAATTTCAGGGCTTTCACTAATAAATTTGAGTCATAAAAATATATTGATGAGGGTTTGATTTTTCTGGGTTTGCTTTGAGTTTCTTAAGGTTGTTGTTGATTGCCTGATAGCACTGCTTGTGTTTTTTTTTCTTCTC
>APFE030865487.1:0-22044 GCA_000404065.3 Pinus taeda | reverse complement strand
TTCCCATTCGGTAAGGTCGCCATTTCTTAAGTGCATGTAGTATTGCCAACATTTCCTTCTCATAAATAGCTTGCTTGATATGTAGCAGTAAAAATACCCAATCACCTACATCAAATTTTTTTTCACTACGATGTTGATCTACCTATTGTTTCTTTCGATTTTGCACCAAAGTGGCTTCATCCTTTAAAAGTTGGAGAACTTCTTGTTGATGCTCAATGTGATATTTCACTGCTTGAACCTTTTTCTTCTTGATATGTCCTTATATCTTTAGAGTTTGAGGAGTAGTAATTTCTTCCAATCCTTTATAAGATATGGCCAGATTCATTTCTTGATGCTTGATGTGATCTTTCACTTCTTGAACATTTTTCTTCTTGATATGTCCTTCTATCTTGATAGTTTGAGGAGTGGTTATTCCGACCAATGAATTAAAAGATATGGTTGGATTCATTTCTTCTTTCTCGATGTTATCTTTCACTTCTTGCACCTTTTTCTTCTTGATATGTCCTTTTATCTTAAGAGTTTGAGGAGTGGTAATTCTTGCCAATACTTTACAAGATATGGTCCAATTCATTTCTTCTTTCTCTGGGGTTGGGTCTTGGTGTATATCCTCATCTTTTGATGTTTCTTGATCCTTTTCTTCCTCGTCTTCATACTCTATATAAAATAATTTCTTCTCACACACTTATGACCTTTAGTGCATTTGCTATCAAAATTGTAACAAAGCCCTTTTTCTCTTTTTTCTTCCAATTGTTGTGGTGTAACCCTTGTAGGTTGTGGAAGGCTAGGAGAAATAACACTTCCATCTTTATCGTTGTGAGGGGTAGACTTCCTTGTTGCCATAATTTTACTTTCCACTATGTAACAAATCCCTTTTACTCTTTCCAATTGTTGTGGTGTTGCCCTAAAGAAGGTGTTGCTCTTTGTATCCTCATAATGTGCTATCATTTCCTCCATGAAAATTAACCATGTAACAAGTTGTTTACGAGAACAAAGCCCTTTATACCATAAAAATAGAACCAGTTCTAAATATGAAGATGCAATACATACCTTTTTTAACAGTGGTACACCATGTAGATCAAAATATTTCTCCGTCTGAAGTATCCAATTTACTGGATCCTTGCCATCAAACTTCCTCATATCGCCTTTTCTTGATTTTAGGAGCTTGATCTTGAAATGACTATAACTCTGTAATTTCAATTCTTCCAGTTCTAAAATTGTGATCTATAGTAGCCCTATGTGTCCTCTTTCCAATGCCATTGGTCTGATCCAAATTGGATTCTCCGAGGAAAAGTTATGCCAAATCTCCCACAGTGACCTGATTTTATACTAGTTCAGTAGAGCGAACTTGTATGACGTGCCATGTGTCACTGTTTCATCCTTTGGCTCTGAAAAATATATACAAGAAACTACAGTCCATCCTCTTTTTGTACCTTCTTATGAAATTTCAATCTGATGCTCAGAGGGAAAGTTATGATGATATTCCCCAGGTCACCTATTTTGAATGTAATTCAGGTGTTTGAAAAAGACCAACTTCCTTAGATCATATCTCCGCAAACATAGTGCAAAAAGCTCTGAAATTTGGATCCGAGGTTTAGTACGATTTCTTCTCAAATGGTTTTTTTTTCACTTTTGAAATGTCACAGAAAAAAATTTATAGTGAAAATGCCACGATGACCTATTTGGAATAGCGAAACCCTAGAATCCAAAGCTCTGATACCAAATGTTATGAAACTAGCTCACAAAAAGATAGAAAATATAGATCAATGCCTTAGAATTCAACCTCTTCGAGGGGGAAACCTCCTTTACATTACATAAATGAATGATTCTTTTATGATACAAATGAAAGACCTCCTTTCTATATATAGGAGTCTAAGGGGCTCATAATATAATCAGAGCCAACATAACAATAATAATCTAAGGGCACAATAATAACAATAGTGGGCTTCTATGGGGCACAATAGTGACAATATGGGCACTACATGGGTACATCAATATAATAAGGGGGTTGTACTAATAACAATAAGGGGTTACACTAGTAGTATAGGTGCCTAACATGGATGCATTGAGCTACTTTGTACATCACTTCTGTAGTTTGGCAAGGAAATAAACCAGGGTTTTGTAGCATTTTGTGGGATTCTTGTGGTAATGTGATTTAGCATTGTTTTCTTCTTTGTAATTCAGTTAATCTTATGTTTATGTGTGCCATCATCTCTATCTTTCTACATAGCTAAATGAATTAAGTTTGAAAGGTGGAATTCATTGGTGTTTCAGTGCTCTACCTTGGGGTTTATTTAGTTCTACATGTTTTCTACTGTTTGAAGAGGACTCATGACACTTGCATGCCCTCTCCAGCTCCTCACCAGTCTTTAGACTCACCATCACACTCAATTCAAAGTGCTAAAACACGTTCCTACCTCGCCCCACAGAAACCTCTGCAAATCTGTGTTCATTTCCCAGACCCAAAGTTGCCTTCCCCATCTGATCCAACAACCAATCATTAAAATCAATCAAATTCCTCTGAGCAAGCATACCTAGCCTAAAATTAAAGTGATATATGCAGGACACCTGAGCTTGAGATGAATACATATTTAGAAATATTAGTAACCAAGGATGGATGAACATCTATCATCTCGGTCAAAATGAGCAAATACAGGATTGGTCAAAGTTGATCAAACCTAACCTGCCACCTAGAAATCCCTATTAAAAAGGGGCAATTTTAGGATTTTTTGGAATTTTACCAGATTTCTTGTAACTAATGGATGGCTTCGACCTAATGAAGTGGGATAACATTAATGATGGTTGTTCAGACTTTTTAGCTTATTTTTTTTTATCATTTTGCCTATTTAAAGAGAGGCATTTATAGTTAGAATTATGTAGACAAACTTATTATTTTTTAGATAATTGAAGACAGAGCTTTTCTTTCATGATTTCTATTTTTTTTTCTGTAGTAAATGAGTTGTTGTAGTTGAGTATTTTAGTAGTGCACCAACAAGGTTGGAGGGCCCCCATCCAAGCTAATTACACTTTGTTGTATCATGTTTATATTTGTGCATATGATATTTTGATTTTCGATGTTCATTATATTCATTTGTTGTCAATAATTGTAAATATCTTTAATGTGAATTTACTTTATGAAATGTGTTAAGTGAAGATTGCTTATTTTAGAGATAAGATTGAATGTGGAAGGAAAACTAGGTCTCTTTGAGGGAGCCTCTTCTCCATGAGCTAGGACTAAGAATGAACTAGATTCACTTCTTTCAAGCTTTCTTAGATTAAGTTCCTATGGTTTCATTACATTATTTCATGCTTAATTAAATATTGGCAATGTCATTATAGAATTGTTGAGGGAGGACAACCAGGTCTCTTTTAGAGAGCGTCTTCCTTGTTTTTATAAAATAGACTAATTTCATTGACCAATAATGCATGCTTAAGCGCGCTTGAGCCAGAGGAGTTCTGGGATGGGTGACCTCCTGGGAAGTCCTGGTACCGGGTGCAAGCCCCGGAAGTGATGATTGATGCTATGTGATTCGTTCTCCACATTTCACTAGTTTCAATCCCACTTCTTCACCCCTGTGAGCATCACCCGATGCAATGAGTGCTAAGTGAACTATTCAAAAATCATGAGAAATTAGTCAGTTACGACTACCTCTCATGGAAATGGTCATACGTTTGAATGACTTACTTAACGCAGTTGAATCGATATCTAATATAATGCACTGCGTAATCCCCCATACTTAAATTCAAAAAGAGTCAAGGGATCTCTAACTTGAATGGTTCATGAGGCACAATACTTGCTAAGGTTTTGCAAATGGGGTAGCAAGCTAAGTGGGCTTGATTGTGGAAAAACTCCACAGTTAAGCGCGCTTGCGCCAGAGGAGTTCTGGGATGGGTGACCTCCTGGGAAGTCCTGGTTACCGGGTGCAAGCCCCGGAAGTGATGATTGATGCTATGTGATTCGTTCTCCACATTTCACTAGTTTCAATCCCACTTCTTCACCCCTGTGAGCATCACCCGATTCAATGAGTGCTAAGTGAGCTATTCAAAAATCATGAGAATTAGTCAGTTACGACTACCTCTCATGGAAATGGTCATACGTGAATGACTTACTTAACGCAGTTGAATCCCAAAATGATATCTAATATAATGCACTGCGTAAACCCCCATACTTAAATTCAAAAAGAGTCAAGGTATCTCTACTTGAATGGTTCATGAGGCACAATACTTGCTAAGGTTTTGCAAATGGGGTAGCAAGCTAAGTGGGCTTGATTGTGGGGAAAAACTCCACAGTTTAGCGCGCTTGAGCCAGAGGAGTTCTGGGATGGGTGACCTCCTGGGAAGTCCTGGTTACCGGGTGCAAGCCCCGGAAGTGATGATTGATGCTATGTGATTCGTTCTCCACATTTCACTAGTTTCAATCCCACTTCTTCACCCCTGTGAGCATCACCCGATGCAATGAGTGCTAAGTGAACTATTCAAAAATCATGAGAAATTAGTCAGTTACGACTACCTCTCATGGAAATGGTCATACGTGAATGACTTACTTAACGCAGTTGACCCAAAATGATATCTAATATAATGCACTGCGTAATTCCCCCATACTTAAATTCAAAAAGAGTCAAGGGATCTCTACTTGAATGGTTCATGAGGCACAATACTTGCTAAGGTTTTGCAAATGGGGTAGCAAGCTAAGTGGGCTTGATTGTGGGGAAAAACTCCACAGTTAAGCGCGCTTGAGCCAGAGGAGTTCTGGGATGGGTGACCTCCTGGGGAAGTCCTGGTTACCGGGTGCAAGCCCCGGAAGTGATGATTGATGCTATGTGATTCGTTCTCCACATTTCACTAGTTTCAATCCCACTTCTTCACCCCTGTGAGCATCACCCGATGCAATGAGTGCTAAGTGAACTATTAAAAAATCATGAGAAATTAGTCAGTTACGACTACCTCTCATGGAAATGGTCATACGTTTGAATGACTTACTTAACGCAGTTGAATCCCAAAATGATATCTAAAATAATGCATGCTTTTATGGAATAGACTTAGATAGTTTTGCTTAAGTTGTGAGCACTGATTTATAATATGTATTTTCATTCATAAGTTATGTAGAATGATTTATATTTGTAATATGCACTTCTATTCTCATAACTACTTTCTATATTATTTTTTATCCGAAAATCCATAAATTGTGGTTTGCTTCTAAGATTACCAACCTGGATTGATAGAAAAATACATTACTTAATTTACACAATAAATTGAGCTGACATTTTTGGCACGATTGTCAGGAAGCCTATTTTGAATATAACTAATTAGGAGATTATTTGAAAAAAAATCATCAAATAAATAAAAATATACAAAAACATAGATAGGATTTTTCATTATGGTCATTTATGCCTAGGTATAGATATGAAAAGGGTAGATATGTAAAACAAGACCCCCCAACTACTAAACCATTGGTAGAAGAAGGTCTGCCTCCATTAGAATTAACTACACCAATTGCTGGAAAACCAACTTGGGAAGATTTAGAGGAAAAAAAATGTTCAAGATAAAGGTTAATTGTTGTTGAAAGACAAACTTTGTTAGCTTATGAAGTAAAAAGAAGACAAAAACAAACAGAAATACCTTCCATAGGAAAACAAAGAGAAACAAGAAAGCCAATTGATTAGCCCATTCTTGAACGAATAGATCAACCCATTCTTGAACAAGTAGAACAACTTATCTTTGAAAACATAGAACAAGTTGAATCTCAAATTGCTATTGAAACAGTTGAAACCATTGAAAATGATATGGAAGAAGAGGGACAAGGATCTACCATCCTCACTCCTGAACAAAGGTTATAATATGAAAAATAGCACAGAGAATCACAAAGAAGAAGAGAAGAAAAAAGGAAAAGAGAAGAATATCACAAAAGAGAATATGATCATACAAGAAGACAAGATGAAGAAAATGACGAAGAAGCTACTTTTGGATTTCCAATTGTAGATACTAGAGAAATTATAGGAGAAGAAGGAAAAATGAAGAATATTCCACCTTCAATTTTACCAAATTTATATGGAATGTCTACTGAAGATACTGATTCGTTCATGTTCGAAATTGACATCTTATGTAGAACTGATGGTTACATCAATGATACACATAAGCTTCATCTTTTCCCTTCTATTCTTAAAGCAGTCAGATTAAAATGGTAAGCACAACAACACAGGATCATGCAACTCAATGAACTAGATGAGATCAGAAAACAAGCTATGGAACATACATCTCCAGTTCAACAAAAAAGAAAAAAATGACATGATAAATTCATTAAAAACAAAATCTTTCATAAAGGAAACTGGGCACTACTTTTTTACTCTAAGTTCAAAGATTTCAAAGAAAAATTTACTACTCATTGGCTAGGGCCATATGAGATAGAAGAAATATTTGACAACAAAGCAGTAAGGATAAAGACAATAAATGAAGCAACAAACTATTTTATGGTTAATGGCCATTGTTACATAAAATATTGTCACCATGACTATTTTCAGTCAGTATGGGTCTATCATCATTCATACTGTCCTCCTTGGCAAGTCTCAAACCTCAACTCTTCATGTCAAGATTTAAAAATGAGAGAAAGTCCTTGAAAATCAATAAAGCTCTGTTTCCGCACTTTCTTTTAGTGTTACCTGCGGTCCCGCACCCCTTGTTCATGTTACCTGCGGACTTGCCTGCTCTGTCTCTAAAGGAGTGGGTGCAGACCCCTTTGAAAGTAAAAAAGGCAAAGTTTATTCTTAAAAACTTACTTGTGGTTAATTATGGATGCTTCTAGAAGGATTCTTGATGTGGATGGTTCGCTCCTAGGTGGTTCATGCATCCCAAAACTAAAGGCGCTAATCCCTTGATAAGAGGAGCTTATCCCTTTGAAGGAGGAGCTTATCCCTTTGAAGGTGGACCTAGTAACTTCCCTCCATTGCACTATAAATTAAGGCATTGGGCTGGTTGCTAGGGAGGTTAGAAGATGAACATTTTTAAGGGTAAATGCTGGTGGAATTGAGACTTCCTAGTTAAGCTTGAGAGGAGAGATTACATACCTTTTGGCTTCATTGGGAAGAGAGTGAAACTTGTTCAAAGTAGAGGAGATTCTTGCTGGACCCTGGGAGGAGCTTGTACAACATCAAGGCACCAAGGTTGTAAAGTTCTTCTTTGATTAAAGTTAATACAATCAGATTCATTTTTCTCAACAAATTGTCTTATATGGTTTGTTTCATAAATTCCTTGATCATTATGATAAATATGCTTTGTTATATTGGCTTTTTCAGGTGCTATTTAATGTGTGTGGAATTGGGTAGGTTTAGTAGATCTTGAATTAGTTTTTGTTTTTCATACTTTTGGGAGAGGACCACACCCTCTGCTTGTAACATAGTGCGGACTTATCTGCACTTTTTCTTTACACACAAAGCGGTACCGCACCTAGGTAAACTAGGAGCCTGCGGACCCTGTCAAAATTTTGAAAAACTTGAAATTTTCTCTTTCAGTTGGCTAAGGATTTGTTTATGTTTTTTTAGCCTCTGCCCAGATCTACATGTATCCTGTTAGGAACTTTTCGTAGGTTAATTCCATTGGCATTAGGGTTTTAGGTGAAATTCCTAGAAGTTTTGCGTGTTGGGCTTGATTTTCGTTCTGGTCTTGTAGTAACTCAGAGCTTAGAAGCCTTAGAAACCTCAGATCACCTTGGTTTTTGCTGGCCTTCTTATGAGTTTGACCGTTTTGTAAAATCTTCCTTTGTTGAGGGATCCATCTTGTTTTTCTCTTTGCAAAATTTCGAAAGAACTTGTGTTGAAAGTTTTGGATTTCATTTTTAGAAAAGAAAACAAAAGCTGGTTGTTTTTTGACTAATTTTTGATTCTGGAAAAATTAGTCCTTAGTTTGCTTATAACTAAGTAAAACATCCTTGGAAAGAAATCTTGTAAGCTTTTACTTCGAATAGCTTTTAGAGTTTATAGATCTCAAGATTAGGTTTTTCAATAGTTTTGAGTGTTTTATAAAATTAAAAAAAAATCTCTTTTGAAAAATTTGTTTTGTAGTATTTGAGTGTTTAAAAAGAAAAAGGGAATTTTTCATGAGCATAACTAGTTGTCTCATTTTTGAGTGTATTGGAAAGGACAAAAGTTCTTCTTTTGATTTGTTTGTTAAGGAAAGATTTGTTTTTACAAGCATTTGCATTCTCAACTCTTTCTCTGGCTAGGAATTCATTGAAGAAAAGGATTGTTTTTTCATCTTAAGTGCATTTTTAGTGATTTGCAGTCGAGTATTCACACCATAAGTTTCATCTCCGCACCTTTTGACTTAAAGAAAAAACCAATAAAAATAACGCTTAAAGTAAAATCTATCTAGTAATATTTTTATTTCTAGGGCTCTTTATCACCAACATAGCTTAGGCTAGTATCTTGGAGTAGGGAGTAATTAACTCTCCAAGATAGTAAAACAAACAAATCGCTGTATCTTGTGGTAGGAGATAAATTCCAATTGTTACATCTATGCTCTGGGAAGCTCCTCTTATAGGAGTCAAGCACGAGATCGTGTCTGAACCAGTGGGGTAATCAATCCTTCCTAGATATACACGTATTAAAAACGGTAAACCTCGGATTAACCATTGTTGAGGAGCCTGGGGTCACTTGTTGGTAAACCTTGGATTATGTCAAGGAGCCTTCAAGGGGATTGAGCTTGCTACTCTGCCCTTGCGTGTGTATCGGATCATAGACTGTTGCCCCAGGTATATTTGTTTCCGTTGGTAACCATAGTGACCATATTCTATAGGATTCTTTCCTAAGGTGACGGTGGAGGGAAGATCCCACTGTACCTGGAGCAGACATCGACTAGACTCACTTGGATTTTTTGGGGGGTTTGTTATAGAAATTTTTGGGCACTGCAATGCCAATCAAATATGTCCATAAACCAAGGGCTCCTAAGTCCCTAAAAGTGTTGTTCCATCCCCTAAAAGAACAAGGTCAGCTGATTACATCATCTCACAAAAGTTCTCCATGAAAAACTACTCAAAACTGGTAAAAACTGGACCATCTCACCTGCTCCATGGTCAAAGTGCAATGCATCCCACCTAAATGCACACGAGAGGTGTGATGCACACTAAAAAGCCCTTCTATGGGGTGCGATGGGTGAGAGTGGACAAATGGCAAAGGCAGTGTGCAAGGTGGATGATCATGGAATCTTCGAAAAACTTCTCCTGTGACACTTGCCTCCCTGAATTCGCCCAGGGATGAGTAAGAGATCATCATTCTCCAAGTGGAATCAAGAACTATCAGAGAGAGGACACTAATCAGATCCCAGAAGCTGAATCACCCCCCTTGCAAACATCTATATATGGATCCCTCATCCCAGAGATCCAGAGGCTGGAATTTTGTATCTTGTAAGGAATTGTTGTTGGTTTCTTGTTGCAACATCATAGTGTTGGGTGATCTAAGCTTTTCATGAGGTGAAGAAGGGCTTCTTGTTGAGCGGATGATGCTGGGTTAGAACAATTGGTTGTAATCCTCTTTGCTCATTCTTGATATTAATAAAGCTATTCAAGTTTTCCTCCACATTCTTGTATGTTTGATGATATATGCTTTTGTGTGGTCAATATACATCTGGTCCTATATTGTTTATGATTGTAGATCTCTGTTCTTGGATAGCTTTATGCTTCTTTGATTCCACAGGTGCTCTTTGAAGCCGGGTAAATGAGAAAGAGAGTGGCAAGGATCTATCAGAAGGGAGAGGAATCAAGCAAGGAACCAAGCGTAAGATTGAGGTTGGTATCCTTTGTTCCTCTCTTATCTACTTATCATAAAGGAAAATGAAAGTAGTTTTAGTTTGTTTGTTTCTAAGATAGTTACCAGTCTTAGTGGGACTAGCAGCTCTCTGCATAGACACTAGATTTCCTGATAACAAAATGGCGACTCCGCTGGGGAAAGAATAGTTTGTTTACTTTTCTATATTTGTTAGTTTTATAAACTTACAGACGGAACTTGAAGCCAAGCCAGCTAGCCTTCGAACTTCATTTGCTATGCAAGTGCAAAGTAGATCAATGCTGCTTCAGTCTATCTCTGGGTTTTGTTTATAAACTGAACAACTGATTTGTAAACATCCTAATTGCCCTTGTGGTGGCTCTAGTAACCTCCTTAGATCTACCCCTGTGATTTGTTTACTGATTATTACTTGCTCAGCCTAAATCCCTAAACTGTGCTGCAAACTGTGATCAAGAACTACATCAAAAGTTTTGCACTGTACCATCACACCCTCTCTTCAAGGATATCAGTATGCATCACACTTCCCGTGTGCTGTAGGTGGGATGCATACTGGAATCCCTGTGTAACAGGTGCGATGGTCAGAGAAGGCTAATTTTGCCTCCAGACTTTGGTTTTTCTTCACTCTTTTCATCTCTATTCAGGAGTTTTGCTGCCTATAGTTAGTATACCTTTGTATAAACCCCCTTCCTATCCATTATTCCGCCTCTATTGTGCAAAGAACTATAATTTTTTTTTATGTATTGTGAGCCATTTTCAGTTCTCTTTTACAAAGAAGTAGCGTAATTGAACTGTCGTTTCTTGATTTGGAAGTGTCGTAAGTGTCGTTTTCAGTCATAGAAGAGAATCCAATTGTTCTTGATAGTCGATTACACTGTTACTCTTGTATTTGATTTGAATTAGTAGTTTTTCAAGTGTCGAAAGCATGTTTTCAATTCTAAATTGCAAAGTGTCGTCATTGTCTTCATTTTGTCTTGAAAAGAAGCTTGTTAGTAATGTCGCTTTGAAAAATAATTCAGATTTGTGCTTAGCTTTCTTTTATCATTCACACATTAAGAAGGCTGAAAACAAATACATGCATGTGCATTTGCATTTAGACTATTTGTTGGTTTGATTTAGGACAGTGCAGTGTGTGCTCTCTGCTCTATATTGAAAGAATATCATCCCTCTTTCTTTAGTAGCTAGGATTTTCATTGCAAAAAGAAGATTAAACGATTGTTTATCATCTTAGATTGCATTTTAGGAATTGTACATCTACATCACGTGGTGACCCTGAAAGAAAAATTTCTTAAGCAAGATCAACTATAAAATAAATTTAATGAATCTAAAAACGCTTTGGAACCTAACGCACAACATTTAGAAGTCTAGGCTAGAGACGTATTCCGCCATCGTAAAGCCTGGTAACTGTTGTTTTCACTGTTGGTTCGGTGATTCCTCCACTTTGAGACAACAAATGCCATACGGACTTGTGCTCCCATCTACCGTCGAGTATATATTGGGATACCATAATAGGCTATATCCTTTATCCATAGGAAGTCGTGTCTGCCGCCCTATTGATCGCAATGCACTGAACACAACATTCGGGAAGATTGACTGTCGTACCGTAAAAAGTATTCTGCAGTTTTGCGATTGGTTTGGTAATCCCTCTGTCTAGATCTTGGAGTAGTTCTTTCATTCCTTTTAGACTCCTTAAGGAAAAGGTCCATCTGAGCACTTATCACTTCGGTCATTAAAAATCGAAGGCGACTAGAGTCATCTTTTGTTTTTTCTCAACTCTTAAAAATTGAAAAAACAAGTTGTGTCAAAGCGTCTAAAATTTATTTTAATTGGAATAACATCACTGTTCCCTCATTGGTCTTTAGGTTGAGAAAAATGGAGTCCACCAACCAAGGATTTCCCCTTGGAGGAAATCCTAGTCCTTTCTCCTCTTGGGGAGATGTTGGTGCACCCCATATGGCCACATTATCACTTCTAGGATTGACGATTGGCTTGCCCATATGGCTCTTCTCTACCTCTGTCGTTTAGAATACCGCAATTCTTGAGCAATCAAGTCAGCAACTAAATGATACCAGAGTTACCCCCCAACCTTCCACTTCGTCTGTTTCTCCCTCTCCTCCTTCCTCTTCGCTTGATGAAGCTAGTAAAGCCAAGAATCAAGTAACTGAGAAGAAGAAGGAGAAGAAGAAGAAGGAGAAGAATAAGAAGGAGCCAAAGGCAAAAAGGGGCAACCAGGCATCGTCTAGCAAAAATCCACACACTGCACCATCCATGCCTAAATCGCCATGTGTCATTTGAAAATGAGACCACTATCATCGAGATTGTCCTTGCATCCCTTAGATCTTAAGAGACTGGTTTCCTCGCTTGCACAATCCGGTGTCATCAACCTCTGATGATCATGTTGAGAATACACTGTCAACTAGTGAAAATGAAGTCTCTAGACAGAAAAGGAATTGCAAATTTCCTTGTAAACTGTGTGAAGGTGATCACGCCATCCACCATTGTGCCTTCCTAGACGAGGCTAAAAGAGTTTTGGACGATCGTCCGGTTTCGCCGTTACGGCTTCCTCCTGGATATAAGAAACTCTTGCCAAGTCCGTCACTAGTTGAAAATCCGGCTGACACGCCATTGTGGTCGGTTGAAGCATCTATCATTGAAGATGAACCCTCTGAATCCATACCAGATGAAAGTCAAAAGGTCGAGATGGTAGTTGACCCGGTCTTGCCTTCAGAAGATCCATCTTTGGATGATACAATCACCAAGGAGAATAAGAACGACACCGTTCAAATTCTCTTTGTGAACACAGACTACGATGAACATGGGGGTAGTCTACCCATTCCTTTACCACAGAAAGGAAGTTCGTCAGAGTCATATCTGGCCATCTATTCGGTCCCACCTCCGAGCAACCTAGTTGTTTCCTTCGATTGGAATCTACTAGGCAGACCCCGTTTATCGACTAGTGTACCATTTCAAATCATTGTACAAGCATACAAAATGGTCATGGCCAGTACCATCATAGATGAAGGGGCGTCTGTGAGTATCCGTTCCTCAATAGCTTGGGGAGCGCTTGGTTCGCCATCGCTTCTGCCTGAGATGAGAAATATGACAGGCTTCGACAAAGGAACCAGTCGACCGTTAGGGATCCTCCCCAATGTGCCCATAACATTGAGAAGGAAAAACGTTTACATAAACGTAATGGTAGTCCAAGGACCCCTGGATTATAATCTACTCCTTGGGCGCGACTATATTTATAGCATGGGAGCCATTATCTCCTCACTCTTTAGAGTAATGTGTTTTCCACATGAAGGCAGAGTGGTCAAGCTCGTAGACCAGCTGTCGTTTCCCGGCTCACACATAGCTAATAGTCAGATTCCATCCCTAAATGGTCTTTTCTTGCAAGGAATGTCTCACCAATCCCCAGCCCGTCCACCTGATGAGCGCGAGTGATTCGGGAGGACATGACTAAAACCCAGGGGCATGCACCCTGGTCTGTTTCGACAGGAAAACCTTGGGTATAGGGTAGGTTTCTGCGAAGGATATATGACTAGTTTATGAGTTTAGACTGGAATAATATTCCTCTGTCAAAGTTATGTGAGTGGAGGTAGTTTTCACCACTCACCTTTGTCTATTTCGGTAGACATCGCCGAGGAAGTGTTTTGTCTGAAGTGTGGATAGAACAATCTTTGGTAACCTAGAAATTTTTTGCTATACCTGGGGGCATGCAAACCTTTTGGAATGCAAGCAAAGAGTGACCATTTATTTTTTAAATTTATAGGTCCTCTAACCATTTAAACTCGTAGGATTGGTCGTTTCCTAACTTGCATAAAGAAAGGATCCGGAGCAAAGCTTTGTAAGGTGCAAGCTCCACAAAAATGGAATCTTAGATGAGACATCCTTATTATACGACTGGATCGAGCAGTTTTTATGTGGAGTTCAAGCTCGTTAAAAATTAAACATAAGCAGTGAGCAAATGTTTCCCCCAGAGTTTAAGCTCATTCGTTAAAAAATGAACCAATTTTTGGTAAATAACCATTGTGAATGTATTATCATTAGCTTTTGAGCCATGGTCGTGTTCTCATCGTCACCTCCACTCTATTTTAGCCGATCATTCACCTCCATTTGATTGTTTACCCCTTTTGAGGAACAGCTGCGAAGAGTGATCCTGCTAGCCATCCTTGTAACACTGCCGTTATTGGAAAATTCCAAACCTTACCTGGAATTAGCTGCAACCCAAATTTATCACTCGTTCCTCGAAAAACGAGTCTCCTTTAAGCTCTTTTCATCTGACTCGTAAAATATGAAAATATTGCCGAGCAATTGAACTCTCCAGCTTGTTAAAGTGACCGGAAGTGCTATCCCTCCTCTAGATTTTAATCTTTTTGGACCTGAGGGATTATTACACAAAAAGATCGAGCGCTTGTCTTGTTCGGCTTGTTAAAATTATAGAAAATTCATCCCTTTCGTATTATTTTATACTTTTTCAAACATAAGGGATTATATGACGAAAAAGGATTATTGGAGTTTTCTTTACATCCCTTTTAGACTCTCTAAAATTGAAAAGGATGGAGTTGTCTTTGTCGTTAAACTCGTTAAAACCTAATAGCGACAAACTTGTCCATACAGACAAGAATGAGTTTCACTATCGCTAGGCTCGTTAAAACATAGCGATGGGTTTGCCCGAAGGGAAAATTATAGAACAAGCATATGTTATCCTCCTCAAGCTTGACAAAAATAAAGAGGTACTGGTCAGCAATGACTGGGGAAAGATTGGGAAGAAAACTTGAAGAAACTTTATTGGTAGCAAGTCGCTCTTGAACATGACACTTTCACTCCGCATCCGAGTCGGTTGGGTTGTTCTGTTCACTGGTCATATCACCATTGGTCCATCACACCATCCACATTTGGGGTTAACGCTACCAATCCATCATGTCAATGTCATCGGTATATTCAAGAGAAGTCGCTCAGATAATTCACCTGTGTCTCATCCGCCACAATACATTCACGCTCCATTCTTTCATGACCGCCACCCTAAACCTTATATCATCAGATCATTTTCACCTCCATTAAAATCATTAGCTCCATTCCGTGTCGTAGCTGTGGGATTAATTAAGGCCCTCCTATGATGGATCGCTTCTTGTCGACATCAGCTCATTATCCAGGAAGTCGATTTAGGAACAACCCTTTCAGTACTTTGAAGCTTGCATGCCTCAATGGCAAGTTTCTCACTTCCAGCGACAGGTTTACATCATTGGCCTTTGTCCTAAAGATTTTGCATGGTGCTCGACCAAGTCCCTTTTTCACACCATGTGAATTGTACTGCAGTACCTTGAGGGTCATCATCATTATCGGTGATTCCTCTCGTGCCTATTAACAGCTTACATCATTGGCTGGTAATCAGGCAATGTCTTTCCATGTTCGACTCCAGAACGTCTTTCACATGGATCGACTTGTACTATGAGTGAAGATCGAATGAGATTGAAGACCCCGGATCTAGTTTCATCCATCTGAGCTGTGATATATATTCAGGAAAATAAAGACATCGAATCTACATCATTACTGCACAGATAATCATCCAAGCTAAGGGATGATGGCTCTACCAGAATCATCAGTCTGCACATAGATGATTGTCTGTCCTATGTACATGAAAATGAATTTATAAAGATGAGCATGGGAATGCCCGACTCAGCTAGATCATGAAAAATATTATGAAGAAAATGTATTGTATTGTATCTTATTACAGGTCGCCTTCCAACCCAAAAAACTTCGGATCCTCATGATAAAGCATTTCACCCGACATCAAAAGATTAACGACCTCATGCTTTAGGGGGCAACTGTTATAGACATTTTTGGGCACTGCAACCCCAATCAAATATGTCCATAAACCAAGGGCTCTTAAGTCCCTAAAAGTGTTGTTCCATCCCCTAAAAGAACAAGGTAAAATGATTACATCATCTCACAGAAGTTCTCCATGCAAAACTACTCAGAACTAGTCAAAACTGGACCATCTCAACTGCTCCATGGTTAAAGTGCGATGCATCCCACCTAAATGCACACGAGAGGTGTGATGCATACTGAAAAGCCCTTCTATGGGGTGCGATGGGTGAGAGTGGACAAATGGCAAAGGCAGTGTGCGAGGTGGATGATCATGGAATCATCCAGAAACTTCGCCTGTGACACTTGCCTCCCTGAATTCGCCCAGGGATGAGTAAGAGATCATCATTCTCCAAGTGGAATCAAGAACTGTCAGAGAGAGGACACTAATCATATCCCAGAAGCTGACTCACCCCCCTTGCAAACATCTATATATGGATCCCTCATCCTAGAGATCCAGAGGCTGAAATTTTGTATCTTGTAAGGAAGTGCTGTTGGTTTCTTGTTGCAACATCATAGTGTTGGGTGATCTAAGCTTTTCATGAGGTGAAGAAGGGCTTCTTGCTGAGAGGATGATGCTGGGTCAGAACAATTGGTTGTAATCCTCTTTTCTCATTCTTGATATTAATAAATCTATTCAAGTTTTCCTCCACATTCTTGTATGTTTGATGATATATGCTTTTGTGTGGTTCATATACATCTGGTCCTATATTGTTTATGATTGTACATCTCTGTTCTTGGATAGTGTTATGATGCTTTGATTCCATAGGTGCTCTTTGAAGCCGGGTAGATGAGAAAGCGAGTGGCAAGGATCTATCAGAAGGGAGAGGAATCAAGCAAGGAACCAAGCGCAAGATTGAGGTTGGTATCCTTTGTTCCTCTCTTATCCACTTATCATAAAGGAAAATGAAAGCAGTTTTAGTTTGTTTGTTTCTAAGATAGATACCAGTCTTAGTGGGACTAGTAGCTCTATATAGACGCTAGATTTCCCAATAACAGGGTTATTTTCACTCGAGACGGTTTAGTGGAGGAAATTATGCCAGTATATTCATTAAGCAGGTTGCCGGGGTAACTGTTCCAACCGCCATTTCTATATTGAAATCTGCGACGTTGGATTTCATCACCAACTAGTGTTTTCGGTAAGGAAAGTTACTGTTGGTGTGTGGTTTGACCTCCTAGATTCTTTAGGCATGTGATTCAAAATTGTTTGGTTCTTTAGAGACTTCAGGTGGTTTTCATTGAAATTTTTCTTTGTTTGCGTGTGAAGTAGTTAAAATATTTAATTGTGGCTGAATTACCGAGGAAGTCCCGTAGACTTCGGGGCCAACCTCTTGATTTTTCACCGAGCTAGCTTGAAGGGCTACGAGCCCTTGTAACTCCTAGAGACAGTAGAGTTGGGTCACCTGAAGAAGGAGAGTCTTCTTTGGTTGTACATCCTGATTACCAAGTTCAAGCACCAGAGTATATTTTAGAACCTGTTTCTTTTTCTGAAGTTACTGGTAGTTTTTCTTCTACTAGTGACTTAGATGAGGAACCTGAAATATCTGAACTTGAAACTAAACCTGCTGCTACTTCAATGTCAGTATGTGCCTCTCCAACTTCCAATGGTCTTGGTTCACCCAGGGTAGAAAAAGTAATTACCCAAAATCTTCCTTCTGGACTTATTTCTATTGAAGAACTTGTTTCTCCAGAAGAAGGTATCCCTATCCCTAAAAATCAACCAGCTATAGAACTTAGGGAGTGTGAATCAATCTTTTACAGTCCACCTAGGAGGGACGCTTGGTATCTTTCATTGACCAATTTTTTGGAAAACCCAGGACTAAGTTTTTCACCACCTCGCATTCCTCTTCACCCAACACCTAGGGGTTATTATCCTCCATTAAATATGTCGAGACAATCATCCATGTTTTCTCAATCTCCAGAAACTTTTTTATATGGCGGTCCTTCTGTTCCCTCTGGGTATCAGTCACTTACTGGTACTTTTTCAGGAGCATCTCCTCAACATATTGAACAAGGGTTATTAACTGGTAATAATGGAACTAAGCTGTTGAGTGTAGAAGATATTCTTATGATGTCAGGTGCCATTCCAAATCCGCAACCTCAAGGTGGCCAGTTACCACCTGGGGGGCGGCCTCAAGGTCCTCAATTATCGCCTAGGGGGAAACCTCAAGGTACCCAATTACCGCCTAGGGGACAACCTCAAGGACAATACATACCTACGGGACAGTACATTCCTCAAAGTCAACCCCAGACTTAGTATGTACCTCAAGGTCAACCCAAGTATCAATATGTACCTCAAGGTCAACCCCAGTATCAGTACGTGCCTCATGGTTATCAACCTTAAGGTCAGTACCCAACCCAAGGTTTCCAACCACCTTCTGGTCAATCATTTGTCCAAGGAACTGGAACTGTACCTTTGAATTATCAACCCTACCCTCAACCTGGTTATGGTTCTTAATATGCTCAACCTGCTATGGGTCCATACCCTGGAATGAACTTAGTGTGGGATCCATCTCAATCTCAACAGATCTTGCAACCGAATGTGCAGTTGTCATCTCAATCTGGACAACCCTTGGTTTCTAGTCCAACCCAACAACTTGTCCAGTCTACTATTCAAACTTCTGCACCTTCTGTAGTTTCTCAGCCTGGGCCTAGTTTGCCTCGAACTCCACCTCAAACGACTGCTGCAACTGCTGCAACATCTGTTCAATCTACCCCACCTACTTTTGGAGTATCTACTGTAGGGCTATAACTAGGGTCTCTCACACCACCAATTATTCCACATTATTAAGTCAATCCGGGATCGTTTTGTTCTTTCAAAGAGTAACTCAATCCGAGGCTGTTTTGCCCAAGTAATGCTCGGTAGTATAGTGTTCTAATGAATTGAAAGGAAACAGAGACTAAACTATAACTAAATCAACTCAAGGATAAAATCACACAAATCAATCTGATCAGTCAAGGGTACGGAACCAATAACCCTTCCCTTTA
Source organism: Pinus taeda (assembly GCA_000404065.3). NCBI lineage: Eukaryota > Viridiplantae > Streptophyta > Pinopsida > Pinales > Pinaceae > Pinus > Pinus taeda. Next base: position 3,421 of record APFE030865487.1, on the reverse strand, counting down.
GAAACTGATAAAGAAGGAAAACCAAAGCAAAGGCTTATGGATCTGGGAGTCAGGCAGCGTCTTGCTGGGCTCACAACAGTCTTAGGCCTGCTTTCACTCGAAAGTAACCAAAGCGGATAAGCGAAAGTAAATGGAACAGCAATTATGAAATGGAACAGCAGGAATTAAATGGAACAGCATAAGTAAATGGCACAGCATAAGTAAATGGAACAGCAGTAATCAAACCAGCATGAATAAATGGAACAGCAAACAGGAAACGTCAATCATATGGAACAGCTAACTCAATTGGAACAGTAACGCAATGGAACGGCAATCTTACACAGATGCACACATTCTAAGTTATTACAACAATCTGAGGGAGATGTATGACGTGACTATTTCTGAACAGAGTGATATTATCTTCAGATCTCGCAAACACTTATCTTATATGAATCCAATGATGATGCCAGTCATACCAATACCGGGATGCAATTCAAAGGAATTCACTTTATATAATACAGAGACATGAATGAGGAAACTTATTCAGATTCAGAAGTTAACTGAAGAGCATAGTCTATCATGTAAAAGATATATCAGATTGCTGGAACAAAGGAAATAATCAAACCACACAAATCACCGTATGATACAACAGCGAGTGACCGTCGGAGCTGGGCCCTTGGCTACCAATGGTGCACCGCTTAAAGCTACTTCAGACGCAGAGGCAAAGTGAACACAAAATTCTTATATTGATTGCATTAACCAAGATACACAAGATCAAGTCTTCAGCAAAACTTAAGGCTCAGAGTTGTTCCCCAAAATATACAATTACAGTAGTCGATTTTTTCCCCCACGCTCAATGGCGTGGTGTCTTTATATAACAGAAATGACGGAGATATTTAGATACAAAAGATAAGCTAAAGTAGCGATCCCTCAGGATCAGAGATCCTGAGGGATTCGCTAATCGTTCAGTTTTTCTCATCCTTTTTCTTGCGCTCTCTGTCTTGGCGTCCACGTTCTTTTCCTGGGTCATTCGGCTTTAATTCTTCTAGATCGCGTCCGCATCCGGTTTCCTAGCGAGGGGACAGCAGTTGCTTTCCCTTTGCTTCTTGTTTCTGCTTGATGCTTCCCCGTTTCCGCGTCCTTCTGCATAGAAAACATCGATTATTGGTGATTGAGCTTCGTTTGTTCATTTTCACACTATTCATCAAAATCATTTTATTCTCTAGACTTATAATGCAGAAAAGGTTAAGAAACTCATTAGAAAACTACTAGATTACTATTCAAAAAAGCATACCTTTCAAGCGCTCCACACACCCCCCTGCTTACCCTGTTTCATGTCCTCATGAAAACGTTATAGTTGACATGCAAGGCTGTGAGAGAGTAGGCTGGAGAAGGGATCTCACGAAGAGGTCGACAACCATGATTAGCAACTAGATGGTCAAAGAACTGATCTAACTGATCTGCGGGCATCTCATATAGGGCCTGATATCCAGGTGCAGGATGCCAAATAATTGGGCTGCGAAACCGATATCCCAACCAGAATGGTCCTGCGCGCAGAATCCGCTCTCCATATAAACTCAATCGACTGGCAGCCAGCTCAAAATTTTCAAAGTTAAAAGGTTCCCTGAGCTGGATGTTTGGGTTAGAGATTCAGTAGCGAAACTTTGCAGCTTGGAGGGCATGGTCCTTAATTGTCAGGAAATACTCAAGGCCATTTCGGATCAAGTCTTCATGCATGGGACCTAATAATTTTATGACACCTGGGATCCTCATCACACTTCTATGCTCCCTCCATAATGCTGCGGGGTCCCTAGGTTCGGCTCATACCCATAAGTCTAAACTATTTTCTTTCCTTTGGAAGATGTTGTAAGCTTTAAGCCATTTTAACTGATTCACCCCAAAGGAAACAAAGGCTTGGAATTGTATATCGCCGATGAAAGGGCCGGGGTTCAGATCAGTTTCCTGGTCTAAGACAAGATTGTGCAGGTAGAATTCACATAACAACCTTTGAACTTTAGCTCCATAGTGCTTGCAGCAGTCTATAAAATCATTAACAGTGTTGATATGGATAGGTGCTCCTGCCCTAATAGCTTTTATTTTTAATCTCAGATATCGTTCAAGCAAAAACAAAGCATAATTTTTAGCAGGGGCTCTACAAGTCAAAACATCATCATACAAAGAGCACAGGGTGTCCATCTGCCTAACAGCATTATCTAGTCGACGAGTTACCTTATCGACCTTTTCCTGCTCCTTCTGCCATCCTTCAAAGGCCTGGCTTTCAGACTGGCTGATGTTTCGAAGTTGCTGCTGGAGCTCTTCATATCTCTCCTTAGGGACCGTCCTTTCTCGCAATTGTTCGACCTCCTGCTGGGCTTCTTTCATCATTTTATGCAGAGTCCTGGTTTTTGGATCTTTCTTCCACAAAGCCGTAGAAGCTGGAAGTTTAACCTGGACCTTCCTATTACGCTGTCTGGAATTTTGAACCCGAATTATACCTGAGGGGGGTGCTTCGGTTTGAACCTTTTTACTTTCCATTTCCTTTTTAACCCGAACAAAAGGTTGCTGTGATTCCCCTACTACCGGAGCCTCCTGCTGTTCCATCGGGATATCCCTTTGTTCCTTCGGGCCAAATGGAACAGCAGTTTCCATTGGAACAGCAGTTTCCATTGGAACAACACCTTGTTCTTCCTTATCATCGGCTTGTCCCCTGTCAGTCGGTCTTCTGATGGGGTTTCGTCCAGAAAAACGAATTCTAACCCTCGGGGTTCTTGCTGCCGTGGTCCTCTTCCTTCCTCTTGTGGCTTTCTGTATTCTCAGACTGGCTTTCAACATTCTGATTTGTTGCCGCAGTCTGGCTATCGTGCCCAGCATTCTCTGCTGCTTCTTTTTTAATCTTTCAATTTCTTTTGCCTCCCTAGAGGGTTTGGCCTTTATTCTTACTTCGTCTTCATCTTCTGGCACTCTGGGGACAGATTGTCCCAAATTGGTGTCTTCTGCTTTATTCTCATCGTCAGGCAAGTTTCCTTCCCCTGCCTCTTCTGCATTCGTTTCCTCGGGTAGCTTTTCCTCTACAAGGCCCTCAGGGACACCTCCTGTACTGGGAGCTTGGCCGTATTCTCCCATATTGGCTAGAACTGCTGCCAATTCTTCTTCTCCCGGGGGGTCTTGCAACGGGCTACTCATGGGTTGTTCGTTTTCTCCTTCTTGCTCAATAGTCTCTTCCCTGTGAGACTGGTCGTGTCCTTCAATTTCTTCTTCTGGCTGGTTAGCTCCAGCCTCTGATTGCTTAACATCTTCTTCAGGTAATTCACCTTGCTCCTCCGGAGGTTCATCCTGAATTTCAATTGGTTGGGCCGCAGTTTTTTGAATTCTTTCCAATCTTCCCCGTATTCGAGCCAGTCGGGCTGACTTCCTTGGTCTTTCAGGAGGGTTTGGAGTGCCA
>APFE030865485.1:10678-75792 GCA_000404065.3 Pinus taeda | reverse complement strand
AGAGAGAAAACACAAGCGTAAAATCTACTAACAAAAACTATGTATCAGTCAGGAAGGATACAATTTACATCAATCATTCATTGGACAAATGGAAATGGAACCATAAGAGTAGTCATCTATCTTTATTAACAGAAAATAGAGTAAGGTACAACCGAAGTCCTAACGCTGAGTCCTTCTCTAGAGGGTCCAGCCAGCATATCTTCCAAGCATTCAACTTTGAAGCAAATCTCCCAAGTCAAAGAGGTCTCTCTCTCACATACAAGGCAACAAGCTCATGACCTTCCTCAAGCTCAAAACAATCCTCACACAACACACCAAGGCCTACAAAGAGCAGCACTAATGCACAAAGAATTCCTCAATCAAAGTCTATATCTTCCAAACTAGCTGCTCATGGGCAATGGAGGAGGCTTATAAAGAGAAGGAGCCTCCATGAATAGGTAAAGGATGAGCTTTCCCCCAAGATAAGTGGATGGGCAGTCGAACAGACATGCCAGAGAAAGGATGGCGACCTCAACAATGCTAACAACCAAGTCTGGAGTGATCTGGAAGGTTGGCTGTTAGAACAAATTCGCCCAAATAGGATCAGCGCGGGTGAGACACTGGGCTGGCGCGCTAACATCGCAGATCAACTATAGAGGAGGACTGATCAGCGCTCAACAGTACAAACGGAGGGTGCGTTGTCCGTAAAATTGGACCAGCGCAGAAAACACGTGTGCTTCCGCGCTGGCAGCGCAGAAGTTACATTGGCCTCCGCCTGTCAGCGCGGTTATTTAATGAACAGACGCGATGATTCATTTAACTTAGGCAAAGAGGGTTTTTTAGCCATTTCAGGGAGCATGGGCTTAGGTGAATGTGGTTCTATAACACAGTAGGGAGACTGACATGATGGCAGTGACATTTTACTGCGTAACAGACCTCTAACCCTTTAAACCCGTAAGGCTAGTCGTTTCCTAGCTTTCATAAAGAAAGGATCCGGGGCAAAGCTTTAAAAGATGTAAGCCCCTTTAAAATAGCATCTTGAATGAGACATCCTTATCATACGATTGGTGAGCAGTGTTACCGCAGGGTTCAAGATCGTTAAAAAATAAACCCCCCACGAGCAGTTTTAGCGCATAGTTCAAGCTCGTTAAAAAATAAACATAATTCATGAGCAAATGTTTCCCCAGTGTTTAAGCTCATTAAAAAATGAACCGGTAAATAACCATTGTGAATGCCTTATCGCCAGCTTGTAAGCCTTGGTTGTGTTCTCATCATCACCTCCACTCTATTTTTAGCCGATCATTCACCCCCATATGATTGTTTACCACTTCGAGGAACATCTGCGAAGAGTGATTCTATTAGCCATCCTTGTGACACTGCCGTGATTGGAGAATTCCAAACCTTACCTGGAATCAGCTGCTACCCGAAACCATCACTCATTCCTCGAAAATGAGTCTCCTTTAAGCTCTTTTCAACTAACTCGTAAAATATGAAAAGATTGCTGAGCAATTGGCCTCTCCGGCTCGTTAAAGTCATCGAAAGTGTTATCCCTCCTCTAGATTTTAATCTTTTTGACCTAACGGATTATTACACAAAAAGATTGAGCGCGTGTCTTGTTAGGCTCATTAAAACTATCAAAAATTCATCCCATTTGTATTATTTTACGCTTTTTCGGACTTAAGGGATTACATGACGAAAAAGAATCATTGGAGTCTCCTTTCCGTTCCTTTAAGACTCTCTAAAATTGAAAGGGATCGAGTTATCTTTGTCGTTAAACTCGTTAAAACCGAATAGCGACAAACTCGTCCAAATGGACGAGAACGAGTTTCACTGTCGCTAGGCTCGCTAAAATAAAGCGACAGGTTTGCCGGAAGGGTGGACTATAGAACAAGCATATGTTATCCTCCTCAAGCTTGAAAAAAATAAAGAGGTACTGGTCAGCAATGACTGGGGAAAATTTGGAAGCAAAACTTGAAAAGGATTTATTGGTAGCAAGTCTCTCTTGAACATGACACTTTCCTTCCGCATCCATGCTGGGTTGGGTTGTTCCGTTCACTGGTCATCACCATTGGTCCATTACACCATCCATATTTGGGGTTAATGCTACCAATCCATCGTCAGTGTCGCTGATATGTTCAAGAGAAGTCATTCAGACAATTCGCCTATGTCTCACCCACTGCAATAAATTCATGCTTCATTCCTTCATGACTGCCACCCTAAACCCTGTATCGTCAGATTGTTTTCACCTCCAAAATCATTTACCTCGTTCCGTGTCATTGATGTTGGATTCATTAAGGCCCTTCTGCGATGGGTCACTTCTTGTTGACATCAACTCATTATCCAAGAAGTTGACTTAGGAAAAACCCTTTCAGTACTTTGAAGCTTGAATTCCTCAATGTCAAGTTTCTCACTTTCGGCGACAGGTTTACGTCAATTGCCTTTGACCGAGAGATTTTACGTGGTGTTTGACGCCAAGTCCTTTTTCACACCATGTGAATTGTATTGTAGTACCTTGAGGGTCATTGTCATTATTGGTGATTCCTCTCGCGTCTGTTAACAACTTACATCATTGGCTGGTAATTAGGCGATGTCTTTCCATGTTGGACTCCAGAACATTTTTCACATGGATCGACTTGTACTCCAAGTGAAGATTGAACGAGTTTTGAAGACCCCAGATCTAGTTTCATCCATCCGAGCTGCGATATATTCAGGAATATAAAGACATCAAGTGTACATCATTGCCAAACAGACGATCATCCAAATCAAAGGATGATGAGTCCATATCATCAGTTTGTCGCACAGACGATTGTCTGTCCTATGTACATGAAAATGAATTTATAAAGCTGAGCATGGGAATGCCCGCCTCAGCTAGATCATGAAAAAATGTTGTCAAAATAATGTATTGTTTGTATCTTATTACAGGTCACCTCCCAGCTTGAAAAAACTTCGGATCCTCATAGTAAAGCATTTCACCCGACATCAAAAGGATTAACGACCTCATGCTTTAGGGGGAAACTGTTATAGACATTTTTTGGGCACTTCAACCCCAATCATAAATGTCCATAAACTGAGGGCTCCTTAGTCCCTAAAAGTTTTGCTTCACTGCCTAAAGGAACAAGATCAGCTGATTACATCATCTCCCAAAAGTTCTCCACTAAAAACTGCTCATAAATGGTCAAAACTGGACCATACTGAAAACCCAGTGCAGAGGGTGCGATGCATATCACCTTCCCAGTGTACAAGGTGTGATGCATACTGAATTTATCCTCTGTAGGGTGCGATGGTCGGGAATGGACAAATGGCAGGGACAAAATGCAAGGTGGAAGATCATGGAATCTTCCATAAGCTTCCCCTCTGACACTTGCCTCTCTGTTTTCGACCAAGGATGAGTAAGAGATCACCATTCTCCAAGTGGAAATAGGAACTATCAGAGAGAAGACACTAATCAAGACCCCAGAAGATGAATCACCTCCCTTTCATCATCTATATATGGATCCCTCATCACAGAGATCCAGAGGCTGGAATTGTGTATCTTATAGAGAAGTGTTGTTGGTTTTCTGGTGTACATTCATAGTGTTGGGTGATCTAAGCTTTACTTGAGGTGAAGAAGGGCATTCTAGCTGGAGGATGATGTTGGGTCAGAACATATGGTTGTAATCCTCTTGCTACTTTTCATCTTAATAAAGCTATTCAATTTTTCCTCCATATTCTTGTGTACTTGTTTATATATGCATTTGTATGGTTAACACACATCTGGTCCTATGTTATTTATGAATATAGATCTTTGTTCTTCGATAGTAGTATGTTGATGTGATTCCACAGGTGCTCTTTGAAGCTGGGCAAACGAAGAAGAAGCGAAAAAGCTCTATCAGGAAGGAGAGGAAATCAAGCGCAAGACTAAGTTTGGACTCCTTGGTTCCCCTCTTGTCTATTTTCATAAAGGAAAACGAAAGTAGACTTTACTTGTTTGTTTCTAAGATAGCTACCAGTCTTAGTGGGAATAGCAGCATCCGAGTGGACACTAGTCCCGGTAACAAGGACTACATGGGGTTGCTATCCATCCATAGGTAATCGAGTCGGTCACCTTGTATACTGTGATATACCGAAAATAGCATTCAAGTAGATTACTTGCACGTATGTTAAGTCCTTGGCTCCTCCGAGGCAGTATATTGCAGTTCACAGTTACTTGGTAATTATTTTGCCTAGATTACCCTCTGTTTTTTATTTCTTTTTATAATAAAATCATGCAGCAATTGTGGAAGAAAATCAACCTTTACCTCATCATTCGCATAGGACAGCGAGTAAACTGCCTTTACCGCTTGAAGCTACACCTATTCGGTGAAAGCAGTCTCGTTTAACTCAGTCCAGTACATAACAAACTTTTGGTTCTTTATCTAATTTACCAAAGTCACCTATACTAGTACGTACTGTGGTTCCAGTTACTCCTACTATTACTGGTTTATCTGCTACTGAAGTGGAACCTTTACAATTACCTGAGGACGCTGAAAGTGAACTTAGTGAAATGGTAATTGAAGTTACCCAACAAGAAGTTGATCCTCAACTAGAAGTTGTTCAAGAAATTCATCATGAACCCGTTTTTCGTTTACTAGAACACTTGGATCTCGAATTTGAACAACCAGAATTTGTTCCCGTACCGGAAGACGATCAACCAGTTTATCCTCAGACATCTGTAACTGTTGAGACTTCTCCTTTACCACAGAGTCAAATACCATAAATTTATTACGGACCTGACGGTGAAATCCTTCCACCCGGTTTGATTTCTATTGAAGAGGAATTTGCAAAAGAAACTTCACCTAGAACTCCAACTCAGTTTGGACTAGGGATTTATCTTTATCTTTCTTTTCGTTGGTTAACTTATATTGCTCCTCTTGATCATGTTTACTTTCAAACTCCAATATATTCATTAGGAAATTTATTGGGTCATTTGACTATGGCTGAAACAACATCCCAGACTGTATCATCTTTACAATTGCAATAGCATCTATTGTCTCTACTTCTTCGATGTTTACCACAACACCTAAGTCACATCTGTATGGTGGTCTATCTGTCCCACTAGGTTACCAATCGTTATCTAGAACTCACTCTGGTGTTTCTTCTAGTCCATGGTCTTCACCCATGTCGTCCACAGGAATTTTACTTGGTTCTTCACTTTCGGATATTGAACAGTTTGATCCATCAAGTCAATATCAAGCTGGTCTGTCTAGTTACCATCCAATGTATCCACTTAACACTGGATTACCTCCATATGGAGAACAATATGCCCAATCTTCTTATTCTCTATACTTTGGAGGGCCACCATATGGAAGTATACCATCATCTTTAGGTCCAACTTACTATGGAATGAGTATTTGTCAATGGAAACCTAAAATGCATGTTCAACCAAGGCTTGTGTATCCATAACAACCAATACAACATGTTTCATCCATACATTCTATGCCTATTGTTACGACTTTACCACAGTCGCAAGCTCAGTTGATTGTATCTCAACCTTTGCAAGTTAATCCTTCAACCTCTTACCTTGAAGTTTTAGGTCTATAGACTCAGTCTTCTCAAGCCATTTTACAACAACTATGTGTGTCTACAATCCAACAACCTCGGGCCAGCTTACCATTAACTGGCATGACTCAAACTTATACTAGTGGGAAACAACCATTGTATCAATAACCATGGTAGCCACAATACCAACAACAGCAATTCCAACATTACCAAACTTATCCTGGACTCGTTCAACAAGTCTATGTTGGGTTTGGTCAACAGCAAGCTTACTCAGGTTCTAGTCAACAAACCTATGCTGGTTTAGGTCAACAGCAAGTTTATCCTGGTTCCCAACAACAACCATATATTGGATATTCTCAACAAACCTACCCCTATCAAGGTTACCAGCAGGAGATTCCTTATGTCGGTATGCAAAGGCCTATTTCCCAGGCAATTCCATCTTATCTTGGTTACGCTCAACCCGACCTAAACTGACAATTTCCTTTTGTCGCAACACTTGAATTACTAGATTTTAATTATCTTACCAATGATCCCATTCTTTATTCAGCTTGGTGGCCAGTGATTCCACTCAAATTGCCTTCTAATATTCCTAAGTTCAATGGAAACCCTGGGGAATATCTATCCAATCACATTATGACTTTTCAGTTATGGTTGTCATCCAACTCCCTAAATGATGATTTAGTAATACTACGTATTTTCTAGCAAACGATCATTGGTCCGGCTATAAAGTGGTATACTAAATTACCGTGAGCTTCATTTAACAACTTCACAGCCTTAGCCACTATATTTTTAACCCATTTCCAATTACCCATCAGATATGAAGCTGGAATGGAACTGATGACCAACTTTAAATAGACCACTGCTACTCACATTTCTGATCATATTCATGAGCGGTGTCATCGTCGTCGACTGGTCAAAAATTTTGTTCCTGGTCAGCTTTTAGCTGAGTGGTTTATTAAATCCTTGTTTCCATATATCACTGAGGATGTGGCTAAAGGAGGAGTTGTTACTGAAGAGCAAGTAATTTCTCATGCCCAATACTTAGACTTGATTTACACCCAGTCTAGCATGCTCTATGATAAGATTCCAAATGCACCTAGACCAGCTTTTACTATTCCACCACCTCCATCCAGTAAGGACTCTCATGTCAGTGATGGTGTGATAGGTTCTTAAAGCACTCAAACAACAGGTAGACCACCTCATCAAACATTTTCCATTTCAAATCAAACCTCTAATACACCCGATAATGCATTTTCTTCCGAAATAAATGATGTGTCATCTGACAAAGGTAAAAATGAAAAGCAACCTAGAAGAAAGAAAAAGGGGAAAACCAAAAAGAAACAAAATTCTCCCCCTCAAGAGAAATCATTTGATTCCTCTTCTCCAGCTAGGAAACATCGCTACCCATCTTTACTTTGTAATGAGGAGCACTTTACGTGAGACTGTCCTCACTGCTCTGAAGTTTCAAAACTTATTAAGACTTCTAGTACATCTGCTCTGTTGACAAACCCTTTTCTAAACCCATAGACTCATTTGGTTGTTATAGATCATGCTTCCACTTCACAAGTGCTTATGCTATCTTCCACTAAGCGTAAGACTGATGTTTTAGTGACTACACAAAGTAAAGATTACAGTAATCCACCATCGTCAAATAACCAGGCTATAGGTCAACCCAATACTTTGACTTCGACTTCATCTGACTCCATTCCACCACCCATTGCACCAGAGTTAACAATAAAACTGCCTAAGCGAGTTGTTCATAAATATACATTCAACCTCGAGCTTGAGCAGTACGAAATTATAACATAGTAGAAGATTTGGCTTAGTCACCTTTTGTTATGTCAACGCTTGAGGTGCTTCAAAATTGTCCCTCCCAAAAGCATGTTTTATTGTCAGCAATTGGTGGAATTGATCCAATGGATTCCAATCTCGTACTTTTTAACCATGTGGGTTATACGCCACAATTACCAGCACAGTTAGCATTCTTGATCCAAGTAAACGCTTTGAATCACCTCATTCATCGAACCATTGTTGATGAAGGTGCATCTACTTGTATCATGTCAATGAATTGCTAGAAAACACTTGGCTCACCACCTTTGTCAAAATCACCTATGACGTTAAAATCTTTTGACGGTTGCACTTATACACCTTGTGGAATTTTAAGTAACCTGCAGATAGAACTAGGGGGGGAAATGTAACTATTAAAGTTGAGGTCGTTGACGGACCCCTTGAAAACAATATTTTACTAAGAAGACCATGGGTTTACGTTATGGCTGTTGTGGTTTTGACATACTTTCGTATGATCGATTTCCCTCATAAAGGTGGAATCATAGTAATTAATCAACTCACCTTCTTCACCTCTAGTTCACTGGCAACTGGAAGCATTCCATTAGCTCAGGGACCTTCGCTATCTCCTTAGAACATTGGAGTAGGTATCTTCAAAGATTCTTCCCTAATGGGCACCTTTTCACTACCATCACCATCACAAATGGCGAAAGTTGCAAAACTTGAGACTTGTAACATGATATCTTCCACTTCATCTCACTCATGGAAGATTTCCAATAATTTTGAAGTTGATATGCGTAATGAAACCATGTTGCTAAGCCCAATTGAGCTCGCATAGCAATCAATCTTTATGGCTTGCGCATCAAATCCAAATCCATCATAACCGATTGTATGGGTTGATCGTTCATTAGAATATGGTACTTCCTCTAATCCTTTTTTACATACATTTTCTATTGGTGAAGGAATCATCCAATCAATGAATGTGCCGGATGTGAAATATTTCCATTTATGGATGGATTTTATGGCTATAATTAGATCAATATCTGCCCAAAAGACCAATCTAAAATTGCCTTTATTTGTCCCTAGGGAACATTCACATATAGGAAACTCCCTTTTGGTTTGAAGAAAGTTGGGGCAACTTTTGAGAGGGCAATGAATTATGCCTTCCACGACATCAAACACATCATTCAGCCCTATCTAGATGACTTACCTGCTCATTCACAGAAACGGGTTGATCACCCGCAACATTTGAGAGTCGTCTTTTTACGGTGCCGACACTACAAAATTCAACTCAATCCACATAAATGTGTGTTTTTTGTTGGTTCTGGTCGTTTGTCTGGTTTCATAGTGTCCAAAGAAGGAATTCGACTCGACCCCTTGAAGGTTAAGGTAATTCTTGATCTACCTCCACCTTCAAATTTACTTCAGTTAAAGAGACTCCAAGGGAAGGCTAACTTTTTAAGGAGTTTCATTCCCAACTATGGCGAAATGGATAAAGGATTTACTCATCTTTTGAAAAAGGGAATTCCCTTCCATCAGAACTAGGTTTCACAATCTTCCTTTGATTCTCTTAAAGACACACTGATCTGAGCATCATTAATGTATTCCCCTAATTATCAGAACAACTATTTCCAGTATCTCGCCGCTGCAGATACAACCATTGCTATAGTTTTAGTCAAGGAAGAAGATGGGATTGAACATCCGATCTATTATTTGAGTCGTAATCTCAATGATATGGAAGTTAAGTATTCTTATGTGTAGAAGCTAGCTTTGGCTTCCGTTCAAGCTGTACAGAGATTTCGCCATTATATCCTGCTCCGAAAGACCACTGTCATTTCAAATTGCAACCCTATGACATACATCTTGTCACGTCAATTGTTGGGGGGAATATTCAAAATGGATCATCATTTTGTAGGAATTGGATTTGGAATTTGTCAAATCCAAGTCAAAGAAATCTCTAGTTTTTGTCGAGCTTCTTTGCGACCTTCCCTCTACCGCCATCGACTCAACAACGAAACCATCAATTTCGAATGACTCTCTATTTCTGATCTTGTCATCTGACCATTGGTATGGAGATATACTGATCTATCTCCAAATCTAAACTTTTTGGTCTGATACCTCTCACTTTCAATAGTGACATATTCAATATCAATCCAAAGATTATCTGATCATTGGCGACACCCTTTACCATCGCGGTATCGATACGATTTTTCGTAGGTGCCTCACACATGAAGAATCCGACAAAGTTATAAATGATTTCTATTCTGGTGCTTGTGGTGGACAATTTTGCTGGCCTACAATATTTAATGATTGCATTACTTTTGTCAAAATTTGTCATGCATGTCATATTTTTGACCGTAAAACTCGATTACCACCTGCAACACTGCATCATGTCATCGTTGTTGGACCATTTACAAAATGGGGCATTGATTTCATGACACGTAACCCTCACTTTATTATTGTCATCGTTGAATATTTTACAAATCCACGTTTTTGTAGTGCAGACAGTGTAAAAAGCATGTTTTGCGCTACGAAATCATTGAAGCAGCCTTTTTCAGCAGAAAAATTGTTTTATGTAGTCAACTTCCAGGGGGTGTCTTGAGCAACTAAAAGCATATTTTGGAAAACTGAAAGAGGTTCTTCTTCCTAACATGCTTATCTTCAAAAACCTCTTTCAATTGCTTCAAATTCATTACGAATTGGGAGAAGTTGATGACTCAAATTGTGTTACGAAACTATTGTAGGAGCGGTTTTTCATAAATCAGAATTTTCCAGTTTACACCTGATATTCAAAGATAGTTTATGGGCAGTAGGAAAGGTATTACAAAAGACAAAGAGAGGTTTTTGTTCAGCACAGAGTACAAAAGCCTCCTTCAATTTTCCAAAATACATTTTTGATGAGGAGACAAAAGCTCTATCCCAACACCTATTTTTCAGCCAAAACAGAGCAGGGGACAGTTTCCTAGTTTTCAAGGCAGATGAAGGAGAAGTTATTGAAGGCCAACTAGGGGGTCATGGACATCACCAAGGTAGAGGTTAAGGAGGAGCAGCTATCAAAGATTGAATTTAATTCATAGTCTAGGTTGTTACTATCATGATAAGGAGTTGTACTCCTAATTGTATTAGGACTCTTAGACTATTAGTTAACTACCACTTGTAATTAATAGTTTGTTTTAGGTTTGAATAGGTGTCGGGTCAAGCAAATTCGAATTCCCTTCATGTTTGCAAAAAGAATCAAATATTGTAATGATTACTCTATATAAGACAAGAGGTGGAATGCCTCAAGGGTTGGAAATTTTCAAAAGAAGCAGTCATACTGTGCCATTGTGGGAGACTATGTTTTTATGTTAATACAGGGATCTTTGGCTTCACTACTCAGGATTCAGAAGAGATTTTTAATGTTTGATTTTCTCATGGTTTCCTTTATTTACTCACTTGCAGTGATATGAACACATGTTACTTAGAATTCATTGGCAATGCTCTAACTTTCTTCATGTGTTTATAGACTGTGTTCCTTACATTATTTCTCTGTTTTGTTGATATATTAAGACTCTTTATGCCCTGACTTCCATATTAAGCTAATATTCCTGTGATACTGAAACATATTCTGACTCCATAAGCCCAATGGATGTTTATTGATTGTGTTCAACCATTATACTTTTTCACTTGTTTTTTCCATAGAGTTAGCCATCTAATCTTTAAACTAAAATATTTAACCTAGTGAGAGAGCCCTCTCAGGTTGAGGAGGCTAAGCCTCAGCCAAAATTTTGGTTTGAAATAGTTACTCAAATTATTCCTAATCAGCAGCCTATCAGGGTTGGGTTTTGTGATAACACATGGTTTGGTGTACCACAAGCTGTAGTTATAGATCATGGTTCACATTTTCGCAATCACATGATGATTGAATTAACTGCAAAGTTAGGACTCTCACATGATAGTTCTACTCCTTATTATCCACGGTCTAATGGATAAGTTGATGCCATCAACAAAATCCTTAAGTGAATTCTTCAACAGATGATAGGAGTTCACAAACGAAACTGGCATTTGATCTTGTACTCAGCTTTCTGGGCGTACCGAACCTCGGTAAGAAATGCAACTGGATTCACAAATTTCCAATTGGTGTATGGTCTTGAGGCAATCTTGCTACTACAATGTGAGATTTCATCACTAAAACTCGCAATTGACTTGTTACCTGACACTTCTGATGAGGAAGCACATTACTTAGAAATCATCCATCTAGATGAAACACATCGTGAAGACACATTGGCCAACAAAGCACATAAGAAACGAATTAAGGTGCAATGTGATTGTAATGTCAAGCCTCGCATATTCTCAGGAGACCTGGTCTTGCTTTATGATCAAGAAGCCAATAAATTAGGAACAGAAAAATTTGAACCACTATGGATGGGACCCTACATTGTCAAGCGTGTTTTGGAAATAGGTGCTTACGATTTGGTTGATTATGATGGAATTCCATTGTCACAGCCCCGAAACAGGCTATATCTTAAAAGTTATTATGCTTGATTGTGCGTAGTAAAAACATTGTATATATATTTGATTACGTGTGTGTGTCATAGTGTGACTTTTAGATTTTTTATGTGGTTAGTAATCCACTTTGCATTTGTTGCAGATGTCGGAATCTTTGAAACCATTTGTTGGTTATGTCGATGGTGCTAGTCATAGTACACAGAACCTATCCTCTACATCATGGGCCATATTTGCTCCAAGTGGCGAGTTAGTGAGTTTTCAAGGGATTTGTATCAGTCATTCTATGAAAAATATCACTGATTATAGTGCATTAATCAAACTCGTCTCTGATACCATTTCACTTGGCATTCATTGAATCATCATTAGGCTAGACTCACAACTTGTCGTACTACAACTTACAAATGTTTATACTGTCTGGAATCCAACTATTCATTATATATTACTTAGAGTTCATCTCTTGGAAATACTTTTTGATTACATTCAATATCAACACATTTCCTAAACTTTAACACATTGACTGATTCTTTAGCGAATTATGTGTTAAACACATGTTTACGACATATGTAAAGAGTAAATTTTCAATTCACATCAACAGTTGAATAGGATTACACATAACCATACAAAAACACTGAAAGTAAAATAGATAGATGTTCAAAGTTTTAAAAAAAATTCTATCCAAGACATGTTGGTCATCTGACCTCAAAACCTTAAAATGCATACAGTAAATCCTAAGTAGATCTAATGATGCTCATCATAATGGGTCACTACTTGACCTATCATGTGCAATAGCCTCATCCAATGGCTAGGTACACCAATTGTATGGTGTTGTAGTCTCATCGGTAACTCCTCGATCTGAACATCTGGTATACTGAGGGTTAACCCATCTGTATGATGTTGTAACTCTGCCAGTGTGTCGATCAAATCTAAAATCCTGTAGAACTGCTCTTCCGACATTTCTCCCTGCTGGTTCACTCGCCTCCTGTTGATGACCCATTGGTCAAACAATGCCAACATCTATATACATGAGAACATTTTTAGTTTAGTCTTGGAAACATCCAAAAACACAAAAACATGTGAAAACTCAAACAAAAATACATGGTCAAAACAATTTACCTATAGCACCCCATTGAGCACCCACTGGTAATCTCAAATCTGGATCTCTACGAAAATTCATCCCTGCATATGGATGCTCCTCTAAGACAATATTTTGTCAATGGAGCTAACTAAATAATGTGGTAGAAAATGAGGTTGATGACTGACCAGCATGTCTAGCCATCAACTCTAACCATCTTTGCATCTGTGGATCTCTAGGACCAGCTAAACTCAGTTTCACATGCTAAGATTTCATCAATGGAATTCTCTCCAATGTAAAAGCGATCAAGATCGATCCATAGCTGAAGTTTTCTGTCTCACCACTTTTTACTTTAGTCAGCTACTCTTTCATCAAAGAGAACACTGCCTCACACCAGTTGAACATAGTTGGCTCGAGACACTTGAGCACATACTGCATGTATGATCTATTCATGACATGAAGTGTCACGCTATCCGCCAACTTTGTGATAGTAAAGAGGGTTGTTCGCAAGGACATATCATGAACATCCCTGATGTTTATCTTTCCATCTTTGCTAGGTTGTGTACCTAGCTGGCAAAATTTTTGAATGTAGTCCCTCACTGATTCACCCCCCAGGCATAACCTAAAAGAGAAATGGGGGCACCACCTCTCAACAATCATGTGAGAAAGTAAATATCATCGATCAATATAGGGACCACTTTTTCCCCTATGTGAAAAACATGTTCCTCTAGATCCCATGAATGAACCAAGAACTGCAATAGTTCTAGTTGTTGCCTCATCCCAGATAACCTAAAATATTTGAGTAACCCACAATCTCTGAGGGCCTCAACAGTACCAGAATCATTTAGGGCAACCTATCCTATTCTTCATGTTCTCTTTCACGCCATGTGATAGTCATTCTGATTCAATCAAAGGCTAAACTCACACCATAGGCTTAGTTAGGATCCATTTCATGCTAAAAATTGAAGAGATTTTGGGTAGAAATGAAGAATAAAATTTATAAATTGCGCCCAACGTACCCCTGATCTTTAGATAGTGTGATGTAGAGTAGTCTCCCTTCTGTTTGACTACTATGCACTGCATTTTTTGATGCATAAGGGTGTGCTAATCCTAGAGCGTGATATATTTACCCTAGGGACCCAAAAACCTTAAAAATTTTGCCTGAAATTGAAAAAGAATGACCTTAAATGAAAGAGAAGAGGTAGATTTCCTACTTGGTCCTGACGGCACACAGAATGATCCACAGAATCTCACGCAATCAGCTACTGAATTTTGAGGCAAAAAATCGTTCAGAGCACAAAACCGTATGGTAAATGTCAAATGGTAAAATGACTTGATAAATTCTTGTTTTATGGTTATTTCATGTTCATTAAATGAATTAACTAAAGTTTTTACCTATTTTTACCAATGAAACAGGTATGTTTAATCCGTTTGGTGGTTCCTTGATTAGGTTTACAACTAACATAGTGAATTTGATGTGCATGATCATAAAATATAATTTTGACCACAGAGCATACTTCTATATATTTTTCGGAGTTCTGTTAAACATCGAAAAAGGAACCCCCCTAGAGTCCTCTTTCATCTCTTTTCAGACTCTCAAAATATGAAAATGTTGTCGGGCGCTTGTCCTTTTCAGGTCGTAAACAGATTGGAAATGACTTCTACTCAGTATAATTTTAACCCTTTTTCGGACTGAGATAGATTACTTATGAAAAAGGAATACGTTGATCGAACATGGTTAATAGGTTCTCTCTTGTATTATTTTACGCTTTTTCAGACTTGAGAGACAAATTTACGAAAAAGAACTTGTGGAATTTTCTTTTTGTCCCTTTTAAAACTCTGTAAACATGACAAGGACCAAGTTCTCATTATCGTTAAACTCGTTAAAGCATCAAATAGCGACAAACTTTTCCATCATGAAAAGACCGAGTTTCACCTTCGCTAGACTCGTTAAAACATCACATAGTGATGGATTCACCTGAAGGGTAGAATTATACATCAAACATATGTTATCCTCCTCAATCTTGTTAAAAAATAAATAGGTATTGGTCAGCAATGACTAGGGAAAATGGGAAAAGGGATAAATCACTTTATGGTAGCAAGTTTCTCTTGAACATGACACTTTCACTTCATTTATGTGACTATTTGGGTTGGGTTATCTGCTTGATGGTTATCATACCTATGGTCTATCACACCATCCATCACTTTGGTCTTGGGTCAATGCTTCCAATTCATCCAGTGTCGCCGACATGTTCAAGATAAGTCACTCAGTAAACTTCATCCTTTGCAATACTCATAAACCTTCATTTTCATGACCACCATTCCTGAACATTGTGTCATCAGTCACATTTTTTCTTCAAAATCATTACACTCATTTCGTGTTGTTGATGGGGGATACATCAAGGCTCTCTGCAACAAGTCACTTCTTGTCGACATTGACACATTATCTAGGAATTTGACTTAGAAACACCCTTCCAGTGCCTTGAGGCTTGCATACATCAATGGTAAGTTTCTCACTTCCGGCGATAGGTTGACATCACAAGCCTTCTACCGAAAGACTTTGTATGGTTTTCGATATCAAAACATCTATTCACATCATGCAGAATGTAATGTAGTAGCATGAGAATCATTATCATCATTGGTGATTTCTCTCACGTTTGTTAACAGCTTACATGATTGGCTGGTAACCAGATAGTGTCTTCCCATGTTCGACTTCAGATCACATTTTCACACGGTTAGACTCGTACTTGAGCAAATGATTGGACGAGATAGAGGACCCCGGATCTAGTTTCATCCATCCGAGCTATGATTTCAGGAGAGTACTAAATCATATGTATGATGGATTTACACAGATAGTCATCTTATCATGGATCTATATCTGTATATGACTATCTGATTTATGTACATGTAATGAAAAGTTTATATGTTGAGCATGGGCATGCCTTCCCTCAGAAATTCATGAAAAATTCGAAGATATCATGATATTATGTATTGTAATTGATGTAGGTCACCATCTGCTTCAAATCCTCCTCATAACAACAGAAAGCATATCACTCAACATTATCATTTTTGACTTCATGCTTTAGGGGGCAACTGTTACAGGTCTATTTGGGAACTTCACTCCCAATGATCAAATCAGTGTAAACATGGTCTATCAAACCCTAATTCAGTTGCTACATGCCACCTCATTGAGTGCTTTCATCCATGAGAGTTTCTTGACTTCAAACTCTGTTAAAGTGCTTCCTTGGGTCACCAGCGCATCCCTGGTCAGGGGTAAGTACTCTGTAGAGTAGGTAACCCCATTCAAGGCTACGTTGCAGAGCACCTAAGCCCACTCAAGCCTACACTAGGTGAGAATCCTCGAAATGTTCATTGGATCCTGAGTATATTCCTCCTTTTTGGAGCCTTCTAGAAGGAACCCAACTCCTATCCTATCAAGATGAGCTTGACTTAGGATAGCCTTGGATCATCCAATCCTCTATCCTCTCATCCATTTGAACATGGTAACTAATCATCCAATTTTGGAAAACCATTCAATGCCATATTAGTGACAAAACCACTCACATTTATCTATAAGTTTTCCTCCCATCATAGAGCCAAAGTGGACTTGGATATTATAGAGAAATATTGTTGGTTTAGAGACTTGAAATCATTTTCAGGTAATGTTATGTTGCTAGATTGATGTTGCTATTGGTGTGATGAGGGCTTGGACTAAGCTGGATGAGTGACATGAGATCAAACTACATTGGGTGTAACTTCTCCTTCTATCAATCAATAAAGTTGCTTGTTCCTTTTCCCATACTTTTGTCTATATCTATGATGAATGTATGTTCAAATGTTGTCAATTCCATTTGTTTACAATAAATAGATCATATTCTTTGATTATTGTCGTCTTCTGTTTATGTTGGCAGGTACCAATTGAGCGAATTCAGTTTGAGCTGGAGAAACAGGAACAACTCAAAGGAGATCAAAGGAAGCGAAGGATCACAAGTAGGTTCTTTTATCTTGTCTATTTATTATAGGAAAGGTTAAACATCTTTACTTCAGTTGTTCTAAGTGCAACTACCCACTTAGGGAAGATATACTTATCCGTAGATATAAATTCCGTATAACAGGACCCCACCAAAACAACAAATTGGGTCGAAATGTGTATAACGGGAAAAGTCTCACAAGCACAAGAAGGAGGACCCTACGGGCCCCACACCTGAGACGACATGGAAGTGGCCACATGGATGTTATGTAGGTACAAAAGGTGATGTGGACTAGTGTAGTTATAACATGGAATTCCAATAAGGTCCATACATGGGTGCCATGTGGATGCCACGTGGCATCCAATGTTGATGGGGCCTAATCTGATTAGCCAAACTTCAAGAGAGCATAATTTTCAATCTGGGAGTCAGATTGAGATAAAATTTATATTGTTGGAAAGTTCTAAATGAGTTAAAAATAATGGAGGAATTTGTTTTGAGATTTGAAACTTTTGTAAAAAATAAGATTTTTGTGACCCCATATTCATAACAAACCTTGGAGGTTGGGTCAAATAACAAGTAACAACTTCCACAACTCAAGGTACTACAATGGGTTGGGAGGGAGTGTTGAAAATAGCAACAAGAAATGTTAAAAATAGAATCTAGAAATTCCAATTTAATTTGTCCTTGAATTAATTGTGAATTAAAATTGTAATTCTTTTTCTCATAGCGACTTATAATATTTAACTAAGTTAAGTTGACTTATTTAACTTCGGAATTTCAGGTTGGAAGTCTTTCTGAAGTCATGTAAATGTTCTCCCTATATTATAGGGGTCCAGGATGAGTTAAGTATGAGATGTAATTAGTTAACTCAGTTTACTAAGTTATGTTCAGTTAAATTAGTTCTAATTGTTTGTTGAACTAATAGAGGATTAGTAATTAGTTGGTGCACTAGTGCATCCACAAGTGTCACTCTATTTAACTGAATATTCCCTCATCAGAAACTCATGCATGTCGATTCTGAGAAACACCCAGTTGAGACTAGAGTGCAGGGATAGTGTACTATCAGTTGTATGATTTACTGAGTTGTAAATAGCACGCGTGAAATCAGAGAAGGACCTCATTTTGGATTGTGCAGTTATGATGAGGAATTTCCCTTTAAATACAGGCTAATTCTCTCAAGAATTGTGCAAAGAATTAGAAGCTTGGAGGCTTGGAAATTTGGTTAAGCATTGGCCAAAGAAATTCATCGGGCGGAGGATAGGAAATGATTGTGCAGGTTAAGCTCAAGGTTGAGTAGAGCATATTGTATTCATTCAAATTATTTGACCAAGGGCACAAGGAAATAGTGGCTTGGAGAGTTGGAGAATTGGCTAAGTGTTGGCCAAGAGTTTGCTTGCGGACTGGAGATTGATTTCACTGAGTGTTGGGATTGTTCTTGTGAGAATAGGCATTGTATTATCATCTCAGATTTATGATATATGCAATACAAATAGTGGGGTTTTTGGGCTGGCTTTCCCCAGATACTTAATGTGTTATGTGCCATTTATTATCTTCATCTTGTCTATTATTGTTTTAAATCGATCTCTATTGGATTTCGTTAGTTGAAAGTAGAAGTAGATTCTTGTCTTTTTATTTAGTACATTGCATGAGCTTGTGAATCTATAGGATTTCTTTCATGGCATCAGAACTAGATAAGTAAAAAGTTTCTACATGGTATCAGAGCTATATTTACAGGATTTTCTACATGGTATTGGACCAACCTTTTTTTCTGGGCCACAAGTTTGCAGAGAAGATATGAAAAATTTTGTGCAAAATTTTCATAAACAAATAGAAGATCTAGATACCTTGCAAAAAAATACCCAAATTCAAAAAATAAATTAGTCTAATTGGACTTCGAATGAGGGAGATATAGTTGATTTAAAATCATCTCTTTTTCCATAAACTTTCATGTCGGCGGGACAAATGAAACAGACTAGTGTGTTAGCCAAGAACCTATATGCACTTGAGTTACAAGATGCAAGAAAATACTTGATGAGCAATGAAAAGGTTAGAGACTTGGTGGTTGAGAGGGAGAGTAAATTACCTCTCAACATGCAACCCTAGAAGAATCCTCAAAAGCAACCTCAGGAAGTTATGGAGTATCCACAACTGGAGAAGCTGAGAGGAGACCGAGTGGATAGATCCACTCAAGCAGAGAAGAAGGTGTCTCAGAAGAATTCTCAAACAATTGCCGAGTAGCAACAAATGGAGAATCTGAGAGAAGACTAAGTGGAGGCATACACTCATGCAGACACCTCCATTAGGGGGGAATTTTGAGCCAAGTGGGTAGAGGGATCACATGCAGTCATACCTCCAGGTGTGAGGTGGTGTGATGTGAATTGATAGTCCCAAGAGGGCTGAAATTTGGTAGGGTCCATTAAGAGGTATTATCTCATGGATCATACCTTTCTACAAAAGCCCAAATTAAATAGTAGCAAAAGGAATCAGTGGGATTGATTCAATCAGAGATCAGAGTGATAGAGGCTAGAGTAGTCAGATAATGAAGAGCGTAGAGAAGGGTTTACAACAGTGCGGAAAGGTAGAGACATCAAAAGCGCAAAGTTTTCAGTCGACAGAGGAAATAACATTGAGAGACTTTGATGACAAATGCATCATACTGATTTAGGTTGGATTTTTTTTTTTGAGTTGTTGTAGCAACAACACTAGAGAGAAGTTTTCGATGTTTTTTTTCCTGGAGTTCGTGTAGCAACAACACTAGAGAGAAGTGTTCGATGTTTTTGTTTCTTTTTTTTTTCCCTGGAGTTGTTGTAGCAACAACACTAGAGAGAAGTGTCCCATGTAGAACATTCCAAAGTTTTAGGATTGGGATCGAGTTTAATTCCTTTCTTGTTGAGAGGGAGTGTTGAAAATAGAAACAAGAAATGTTAAAAATAGAATCCAGAAATTCTAATTGAATTAAATTGTGAATTAAAATTGTAATTATTTTTCTCATAGCAAACTGTAATAGTTAACTAAGTTAAATTGACTTAGTTAACTTAGGAATTTCGAGTTGTAAGTCTTTCTGAAGTCATGTATATGTTCTCCCTATATTATAGGGGTCCAAGATGAGTTAAGTATGAGTTGTAATTAGTCAACTCAATCTACTAAGTTATGGTTAGTTAAATTAGTTCTAATTGTTTAAGGAACTAATAGAGGATTAGTAGTCAGTTGGTGCACTAGTGCATCCACAAGTGCCACTCTAGTTAATTAAAGATTCCCTCATCAGAAACGCATGCATGTCGGTTCTCAAAAAGACCTAGTTGAGACTAGAGTGAACGGACAGTGTACTATCAATTTTATGATTTATTTAGTTGTAAATATCATTGTTATAGACATATTTGGGCACTGCAACCCCAATCACATATTTCCATAAACCAAGGACTTATGAGTCCCTAAAAGTGTTTTTCCATGCCCTAAAAGAACAAGGTCAGCTGATTACATCATCTCCCAGAAGTTCTCCACAAAAAACTGCTCAGAATTGGTCAAAACTCAACCATACAGACTGCTCAATGCAGAGGGTGCGATGCATCTCACCTGCTCAGTGTAAAAAGTGTGATGCATACTAGAATTCCCTTCTGTAGGGTGTGATGGGTGAGAGTAGACAAATGGCAGAGACAGTTTGCAAGGTGGATGATCATGGAATCTTCCAGAAACTTCTCCTGTGACACTTTCCTCTCTGAATTCGCCCAGGGATGAGTAAGAGATCATCAATCTCCAAGTGGAATCAAGAACTATCAGAGAGAGGACACTAATCAAAATCCCAGAAGCTGACTTACCCCCTGCAATCATCTATATATGGATCCCTCATCCCAGAGATCTAGAGGCTGGAATCTTGTATCTTGTAAGGAAGTGTTATCGGCTTCCTGGTGCAATATCATAGTGTTGGGTGTTCTATGCTTTTCATGAGCTGAAGAAGGGATTTAATGCTGGGAGGATGATGTTGGGTCAGATCAGTGGGTTGTAATCCTCTCTTCTAACCTCTATATCAATAAATCTATTCAAGTTTTCCTCCACATTCTTATATGTTTGCTAATATATGCATGTATGTGGTCAATATATATCTGGTCCTATATTGTTTATGACCATAGATCTCTACACTTTGAAGGTATTATGCTGCTTTGACTTTATAGGTACTCTTTGAAGTGGAGTGGTAAAGGGAAGAGCAGCAAACATCTGTCAAAGAGGAGAAGGAACAAGCGGAAAACCAAGAGAAAGACCAAGGTTGGTATTCTTTGCTCCTCTCCTATCTACTTCTCGTAAAGGAAAATGGAAAGTAACTTTAATCTGTTCGTTTCTAAGATAGCTACCCGTCTTAGTGGGACTAGCAGCTCTGCATAGACTCTAAATTTCCTGATAACAAAATGACGACTCCACTGGGGAGCGACTAGTTTGTTTACATGTCTATATTTGTTTACTTTATAAACTTACAGACGGAGCCTGAAGTCAAGTCAGCTAGCCTTTGAACTGCATTTTCTATGCAAGTGCAAAGTAGATCAATGTTGCTTCAGTCTATCTCCGGGTTTTGTTTATAAACTGAACAATTGATTTGCAAAAATCCTAATTTCCCTGGTGGTGGCTCAAGTAGCCTCATTAGATCAGCCCCTGTGATTTGCATTTACTGACTATCATTTGCTCAGTCTCAACTAAGCTGCAAACTGTGACCCAAAACCAAGTTGAAGTCTCGTCCCTGGACCATCGCAATTTCTCCACTTTGGAATCTGGATGTATCGCACTTTCCCTGTGTTACAGGTGCGATGATCAAATAAGACCTCTTCTGCTTGCAGATTTTGGTTTCTTGTTCACTCTCTTCAGCTTTATTCAGGAGTTTTGTTGTCTTTGATCAGTATACCTCTGTGGAAATTCCCTTCCTTTACATGATTCAACCTCCATAGTACAAAGAACTGTAAATGTTTTTTATGTATTGTTCGCCATTTACAGTCCTCTTTTACAAAGAAGTAGCGTAATCAAGTTGTCGTATTTTGATTTGAAAGTGTCGCACGTGTCGTTTTTAGTCAAAGAAAATAATTCTATTGTTCTTGATGGTTGATTACACTGTAATTCTTGTATTTGATTTGAATTAGTAGTTTTTCAAGTGTCGAAAGCAATTTTTAGTTCAAAATCGCAAAGTGTCATCATTATCTTCCTTTCGCTTTTGAAAAGAAAATCATTAGTACTGTCGCTTGAAACAATTCAAATTTGTACTTAGCATTCTTTTTGTCATTCACACATTAAGAAAGCAAAAAAAAATACATGCACGTGCATTTGCATTTAGACTACTTGTTGATTTTGATTTAGGATAGTGCATCTAGTGTGTGCTCTCTGCTCTTTGTTGAAAAAAATCTCATTTCTCTTTCCTTAGTAGCTAGGATTTTCATTGCAAAAAGAAGATCAAACGATTGTTTATCATCTTAGATTGCATTTTAGGAATTGTATATCTACATCACGCGGTGAACCTGAAAGGCAAACTTCTTAAGAAAGATCAACTATAAAATAAATTCAATGAACATAAAAATGCTTTGGAACCTAATGCACAACATTGGGAAGTCTAGGCTAGAGACGTATTCTAGCATCGTAAAGCCTGGTAACTATCACTTTCATTGTAGGTTGGGTGATTCCTCCTCTTTGAGACGACAAGTGCCAATACAGACTTGTGCTCCCATGTACCATCAAGTATATATTGGGAGACCACAATAGGCTACATCCTTTATCCTTAGGAAGTCGTGTCTGCTGCCCAATCGATCGCAATGCACTCAACACAGCATTCGAGAAGATTGACTGTCGTACCATAAAAAGTATTCTGCAGTTTTGTGATTGGTTTGGTAATCCCTCTGTCTAGATTTCCAGAGTAGTCTCTTTCATTCCTTTTAAGACTCCTTAAAGGAAAATTTCCATCTGAGCACTTATCACTTCAAGCTCATTAAAAATCGAAGGTGACTTGAGTCATCTTTTGCTTTTTCTCAACTCTTAAAAATTGAAAAAGAAAGTTGTGTCAAAGCGTCTAAAATTCATAAAATTCGGAATTATTTTTTCCCCTTTATTTTCAGTTGATCAAGTAATCCTCAATTGTGGAAGAAAGTCAATCAAAACCCCGTCGTTCGCGGAGACTTACGAGTCAACTGTCTTTGACTCCGGAAACGAAACTATTCTGGACAAAGCGAACTCGTTTAACCGAATCAAAGTCCCCTGGTTTGGTTGGAACAAGTGTTCTGACATCCTCAGAGACTCCAGTTACTCCAACCATTTCTGGTATCCTTGCCTCTACAGAAGAAATTCCGCAGCCATAAGACGACATTAGAACTGATCCTTGTGTGACGGTAAACATTTCTAATCCTAAACCGGCTCCATCTACAGCTGATTCCAAAGGTGTTATTCCCCAAACATCTGTCCCTGCAGAACCTATATCTTCTTCGACACTAGAAATATTTTACGGACCTGACGGTCTACCTCTCCCACCTGGTTTGATTGCTATAGAAGAGATTGTGGAAGATCCGTCGTCCAGTACTCCATTGCATTTTGGAGCCGGGATCGCCCTATATCCTTCTTCATCAGAAGTTAGTCTCCCTTCATCGCAAGTTCCTGTAGAATCACTAGGAAATCTCTTGGATAGACTAGACATGTCTAAAAAATCGTCGACATCTAGGACTGTGTCATCTGACGCAGCAGTAGCAAAACCTCCTGCCGCAATTCCAACAATGTTCGCCGGTATACCATTTATCCCAACTAGCTCTCAACCGCTAGATGGAGTCCATCCAAGGACTGTTTCGATAGTATAGTATGTTCCCATTTGTTCGTCCGAAATAATATCTGGAATCTCTTATGTTGAGTCTCAACAAATTGATCCTTTGCAATAGTATCAATTTACGCAGTCCTGTCCCCAGAGGCCAATCGTTCCTTTGAGCACTGGATTGCCACCATATGGGGGGCAGTATAACCTTTCATTGTTTCCTCCAAGAGAACAACCATATGGGAGTTCGCAACATAATTCGGGTCATGCTGGAATTACATCCAGCGGTTGGGTGCCAATACTGCCTCAACAACCAAGAGTTCTGTACTCAATGCAACAAAGTTTACCTATGTCGAGTATCCCCACTACACTGGCCATTGTAACAATGTCGTAAGTACAAGCATTGCTTGTTGTATGTCAACCTCAAGTTTCTCAGGTTGCAATACAACAGCCTCCTGTCTCCTCGACACAGCCACAATCACCGATTAGTGGCTCCCTAACAGGAGTGACCCAAGTTCAAATGGGTACTATTACCCCTCATCTTGGTCAAATGGCCAATATTGGACAATAGCACATGGTTTCACAACCATGGTTGGTGCAATATCAATAGCCGCAATTCCAACAAGCTTACCAAGGATCTGAGCAACAAATATTTGCAAGTAATGGGCAACTGTATATGCAAAACGGTCAACATCAATCATTTTATAATGGTTATGCTCATCAACCTTACCAAAGTTATCAGCATCAAATGCATTATGCTGGTATGCAAAGACCCACTGCTCAGGCAATACCATCCTATCCTGGGTATGCTTCGCCGAACCTGAATCAACAGTTGCCCTTCGTGGTGACTTTAGAGTTACCGGATCTAAATTGGCTAAAAAACGATCCAATTGCTTATGCCCCTTAGTGGCTAGCGATTCCTCACAAACTTCTGTCAAATATTCCTAAATTTAATGGAAATCTGGGTGAAGACCCATCAAATCATGTGATGACCTTTCATCTGTGGTGTTCATCCAACACTCTCAATGATGATTCAATTAGGAATTGCCTTTTTTAGAGAACGTTAATTGGTCTGGCAGCAAAATGGTACATTGAATTGCCAAGAGATTCATTTGATAACTTCAGCACCCTAGCCACAACCTTTTTAACCCATTTTCAATTACCCATGAGGTATGAAACAGGAAAAGAACTTCTTAACAATTTCAAACAAATGATAGCCACTCATATATCTGATCATATCCATGAGTGGCAGCGTCATCGTAGAATGGTGAAAACATATGTTCCTGATCAGCTGTTAGCTAAATGGTTTATTAAGTCAATGTTACCTTCTATAACAGAAGATGTGGCAAAGGGATGGATCATCACTAAAGAGCAAATCATTGCTCGTGTGCAATATCTAGACTTGATTTATACTCAGTCTAGCACGCTCTATGACAAAATCCCTGATGCTCCTAGACCAGAATTTTATGTTCCTCCTCCTAAACTGAACAAGGACTCTCATGTTGGCGATGGCGTGATAGGTACAAAAAGTACGAAATCAACAAAGGATACAAACAAGAAAGCCCATAAGATTTCTGGTCAAAATGCAATTGAAGAACTTCTCGCCTCAGAGGTGAATGCGTGTCAACTGAAAAAGGCAAAGAGTCGAAGCAACCAGGAGGCAAGAAGAAAAACAAAGGGAAAAAGAAGAAACAGGATAAGTCGTCTCCTAAGAAACCTTTTGCAAACCCTTCTCAGAAAAGGAAACCCCTTGCGGGATGTCAGATATGCGATGAGGATCATTGGACGAGAGAATGTCATCATAAAGTTGAAGTCAACAAACTTTTTAAGAGTTCAAAAACCTCAGCAGTATTGACTGATCCGTTTCCAAACCCAGGAGCCAATCTGGTTGCTAGTGACAATGCTTACTCATCCCAAGTGCTTATGTTGTCCATTTCAAAACAGAAAAATGATGCTTTGATATCGACAAGGAATAAAGATTACGGGAATCCACAGCTGTCGAACAACAAGGTTACTGATCAACCTAGTAGTTCGACAACGACTTCGATTGAAGTTGTGCCACCCATCATCCCTGAGCTAACGATAAAGCCTCCAAATGGAGTAGTACACAAATCGACATTTAATCCTCGTGTCAGGGTAGCACAGAATTATAATGTAGTAGAAGACCTGGCCCAATCGCCGTCTGCTATGTCGACACTTGAGGTACTGCAAAATTGCCCCTCCCAAAAGCAGGCTCTATTATCAGCAATAGGTGGGATTGACCCAGTGGATTCCAATCTTGTGGCCTTTAATCATAAATGATATGACCCTCAGTTACCAGCTCAACTTGCTTTCCTTATTCAAGTGAAAACCCTCAACAAAACTATTCATCGAACGATTATTGATGAGGGAGAATCTACATGTATTATGTCGATGAGTTGCTGGAAAACTTTGGGCTCACCACCCTTGTCATGATCGTCAACGATGTTGAAAGCATTTGATGGGTCAACATACACTCCATTCGGGATTTTAAGTAACTTGCAAGTCAAACTGGGGGGAAAGACAGTGGAAATTAATGTTGAAGTTATCAACGGAAACCTCAATTACAATATCCTACTGGGAAGGCCCTGGATATATGTTATGGCTGCATTTGTGTCAACATACTTCAGAAAGATTGCATTTCCTTTCCAAGGAGGAATTACAATCATCGACCAACAAACATTTCTCCCCAACAGTTCACAAGTTGCGGGAAGAATTCCGATGATCCAAGGAAGCCCTCATTCACTTCAAAATATCGAAGTAGGCCTACTAAAAGACCCTACCTTAATGGGGAATTTGACCCTACCGCCTCCAAACAATCTAGCAGAAGTAGCCATGGTAGGAACCTACAATATGGTGTCTTCCATTCAGAAGATATCCGATCACGATGTTAGCATGGATCATCATGAGGTCTTCCCTCCAAGCCCAATAGAAATATTGTAGCAATCAATGTTTTCGACATGGGGGGGCAACCTAAATCAATGCTCATCAAGCGTTTGGATAGATAGGTCTAAGGAATATGGCACCCCTTCAGATCCTTAGTTGAAAGTACATCCTACAGACGAAGTAATTGTTCAGTCAATGATGATTGATTGAGCACCATGGGAAGATTACCACCATCGTTCCCATCTTCCAGATTGTAAGGAAGATAATTCCAGTGACCTTGACCATCCTTTAGTTTTTTATTTTATATCAAATACTGTAAATATGGTGGATTCCGAGTGAAACCTGTCCAATATTGAAGAGACTATTGCCATCAATATCTCGACCAAACCAAATGTTGTAGAGAATATTCATGTCGGAAAATCTTGTTCTCCTTCAGAACTGGAAATATATTATGCTTTCTTTCGCGAGTTCAGAGATGTCTTTGCATGGTCATATGAGGAAATGCCAGGCATTGAATCGAGCATAGTTGAACACGAAATTAAGATGTATCTAGATGTCAAACCAGTACGACAACAACTCCAGTAGGTGCACGCCAAGAAAGCCGCTCCCATCAAGGCGGAAGTTGAAAAACTTCTCCACGCTGGTTTTATCTACCCGGTTCCTCTAACCGATTGGGTATAGAATATTTTTCCTGTAATGAAAAACAAGGAACCATTAGAGTGTGCGTCGATTATAGGGATGTAAATCAACCTTGTCCAAAAGACAACTACCCTACACCCTTCATTGACTAGAGCATTGATGAATGCGCTGGATGTGAAATCTTTTCATCTATGGATAGATTTTCCGGGTATAATCAAATAAATATCCACCCACAGGACTAGTCAAAGACTGCATTTATTTGTCCATGGGGCACATTCGTGTACTGCAAGCTACCCTTTGGTTTAAAGAACGCAAGTGACATTTCAGAGGGTAATGAATTATGCATTCCATGACATCAAGAACATCGTTCAACCATATCTTGATGATCTTCCGACTCATTCGCGAAATCAAACTTATCATCCACAGCATTTGAGAGAGATATTTCTATGTTGCCGACACTACAAGATACGACTCAATCCACACAAATGTGTGTTTTGTGTCGGTTCTGGTCGTTTACTTGGCTTTGTGGTCTCAAAGGACGGGATTCATCTCAACCCATGTAAGGTTCAGGCAATCATTGATTTGCCTCCACCTTCAAATTTGCTTCAGATTCAGAAACTCCAAGGGAAAGCAAACTTTCTGAGGAGGTTCATTCCAAATTATGCCAAACTTGCTAAAGGTTATACTCTTCTATTGAAAAAATTAGTACCCTTCATCTGGGACCAGGTCGCGCAAGCTTCCTTTGATGCTTTAAAAGAATCCCTAATAAAAGCATCATTAATGTATGCTCTTGATTATCAAAAATACTATAACCTGTATCTGGCTGCAACGGATACAACCATAGCAATGGTTTTAGTTCAAGAAGACAATGGAATTGAACATCCTATTTATTATTTAAGTTGAAACTTAAATGATACAAAAACTAAATACTCCTATGTTGAAAAGCTAGCTCTCATAGCTGTTCAAGCGATACAGAGATTTCGACACTACATCCTCTTTCAAAAAACTACCATTTTGTCAGATTGCAACCCCATGACTTATATCTTGTTGTGACAGTTACTGAGGGGCAAGTATTCCAAATGGATAGCAATTTTGCAAGAGTTTGATCTGGAATTTGTAAAATCCAAATCAAAGAAAGCTCTAGTTTTTGCAGAGTTACCATGCGATCTCCCATCATCGTCCAACAATTCAACATCCAATACAACAATCGTGGATGAATCTTTGTTTCTGATATCTTCAAGCGATCTGTGGTATGGAGATATAATCATTTATCTCCAGACCTAAACATATAGGTATAATACCTCATGTTTAAAGCAATGACGTACTCGATACCAAGCAAAATACTACATGATCGTTAGTGATACGCTTTACCATCGTGGTATTGATACAGTTCTTCGGAGGTGCCTCACCCATGAGGAGGCCGAAAAAAGTCTTGAATAACTGTCATTCAGGCGCATGTGGGGGGCATCAATCCAGTTACGCTATGACTAAAAATATTTTACGAGCAGGATACTTCTGGCCAACAATGTTCAAGGATTGCATAACCGCCATCAGAAGTTACCATGCTTGTCAAATCTTCGATCGCAAAACCAGAATTCCACCTGCACCTCTGCAGCCAATAGTCGTTGTTGGCCCATTCGCCAAATGGGGCATAGATTTCATACATGTAACCCCACCTCGGCCGGGGGGCATGGGTATATTATAGTTACAGTAGACTATTTTACCAAATGGGCCGAGGCAATGCCTACATTAAACAACAGTGGCGAAACAATTGTTCTTTTCTTTTTCATTCATGTAGTCTCCAGATTCAGTGTTCCACAAGCTATAGTCACAAATCATGGATCGCATTTTCGCAATCAAATGATGGTTCAGTTGGCTGCCAAATTAGGACTCCCATGACAACTCTACTCCATATTATCTGCAAGCTAACGAACAAGTTGAGGCAATCAACAAGGTCTTGAAGCGCATGCTGCAAAGGATGATTGGAGTCCATAAACGGAGTTGGCACCTGATCCTGTACTCAGCTTTATGGGCATAGTGGACATCAGTAAGGAATGCAACCTTCTCCCCGAAACTTTAGAAGAGGAGGCTCGTTTCTTGGAATTAATCCAATTGGATGAAACCCGTCGTGATGCCGCCTTGGCTAACGAAGCCCATAAGAAACGAGTCAAGGCATAGTTTGACAAGAATGTCAAGCCCCATGTCTTCTCAGAAGGCGACCTGGTCTTACTTTATGACTAGGAGTCCGACAAGTTAGGAGAAGGTAAGTTCAAGTCTTTATGGATGGGCCTCTATATTGTTAAGCATGTATTATCCAAAGGAGCCTACGAGTTAGTGGATTATGATGGGATTCCACTGGCGCAACCCCGCAACGAGTTGTACCTTAAGCATTACTATGCTTGACTCAGTATAATAACCCTATGCTTTTGTTACATTTTTGTTTTTGGTAAGAGCAATCGTTTTGGTTAGATAATCCACTTTTGCATTTGTTACAGATGTCGAACCCATTGGAATCATTTGTTGGATATGCCGACGGAGCAAGCCGTAGTTCGCAGAACCTATCTTCTGCGGCCTGGGCCATTTTTGATTCAAGCGTTGAGCTATTGAGTTTCAGAGGGGTGTGTATTAGCCGATCAATGAAAAACATCGCTGAATATAGCGCGTTGACAGAGCTCCTCTCTAATGCCATCACACGTGGAATACGCCAACTGGTTGTCAGGCTAGACTCATAGCTCGTCATTCTACAGCTCATCGGTATCTATTTTGTACGGAATCCAGCTATCTATCGCATGCTCCTAAGGGTCAAGATTTTGGAAAGAAGTTCGATTCAATCCAATATTAGCATATTTCCATAAAATTAAACACATTAACAGATTCATTGGCAAATTATGTGTTAGATAGACATTTGCGACATTTATAAAAGAAAAGCATTTCATCAATGTTTTCATCAGGATCATGTAATATAACTGTTTATGGTTTACACATAGTGTTCTGTGTCCGAGACAAAATCAGTCAAATGACCCAAAAACTAAAAATACTAGGGGGCACCCTAGTCTAATGGTGCTGGTGATAACAAGTCACCGCCTGTGCAATCATGCATAAAAGCCTAGTCCATCGACGTGGCATGCCAGTAGTATGTCGCTATAATCTCAGAGGTAGCTCGTCAGTCCTCACATCTGAGATATCAAGAGTAAGGCCTTCGATCTAATCCTGTAATTCTGCAAGAGTCTCGGCCACATCCAGGTCATGAAGGACAACCCTCCCTATAGCCTCTCCTGTTGGAACGGCAGCTGGTGCTCTCAAGCGCACTGCTGGTCGCACCGGCCCAATATATGCATGAGCACATGAGTCTTGATTAGTCTTGATAAAAGAAAGCACGGGAACATTATAAAAGCAATAAACATGGATATGGTCAGAAATTTTACGTATATCACTCCACTGCTCACTAGCCCACAGCACCAGATCTGGGTCACCCCGGAAATCCATACCAGCATATGGACACTTGGCATAAACCATCTCCTGATAGTTGAACCACTCAAAAAAAGCATCAGAGAAAAAAACCTGTGGCTGACCAGCATGTCGAGCCATAAGGTCAACCCATCTCTGCATCTGTGGCTCAATCAGTGGCAGCAAACCAAGTGAAATGTACTGTGGCTGCATCAGTGAGATCTTCTCCAAGGTGAAAGCGCTCAAAATGGAACCATAGCCAAATTTCTTAGATTGCCCATTTTTTACCTTGGTAAGTTGTTCTTTTATTATAGGGAGTACTGCATCACACCAGTTGAACACTTTCAGTTCAAGGCATTCTAAGGCATACTGCATATAAGACCTGTTGGCCAAGTGAAGAGCCGCACTACCAGCCAGTCTAGCAAAGGTGAAAAAGATGGTCCTCAAATACCAGTCAGTGACATCTCGGATGTCGATCTTGCCATCCCTACTCGGCTGAGATCCTTCCCTACAGTATCGGCGAATATAATCCCTCATGGATTCGTCCCCACTGGCGGAACCTAATAGTGAGAGAGGGGCACCACGCCTCGATAAACCGGTCAAAAAATAGATGTCCACGATAGCCAAGGGGATGGATTTGCCTCTAATCTAGAATACCTGGTTGGTAGGATCCCATGCATCAAGGAAATATTGCAAAAATTTGATTTGTTGCCTCATGCTAGAGATGCGGAAGAACTTAACAAACCACAGTTTCACAATGCAGTTACTGTACCCGGATCATGTAAAGAAACCAATTCCTCTTCTTCATGCTCGTGTTCTCGCCATGTAACAACCATTTTACTCCGATGAATCTCTGAAAACAAACAAGAAAAGAGTCAAGATCCTGATTTGGAAAAAAAACAAGAAAAATTTATGTGAAAAAATAGTGCATAAAGTTCCCTCCTTGTGCCCATCGCACCCTAGCTCTGTACTAGGAGTGATGCATACTGATTGGCCAGTGGCCAGCCCAGTATGCACCATACCTTTCAATGTACACAGGGTGCGATGGGGGGCGGAACGAATTGTTCAAACCCCAGAGGCTCAGGAAGACAGGGAAACATGCTCATAATTCAAAAAGAAAGGAATGAAGCTAAAGAGCATAGGTTTAGCTCCTACATGGTCCAGACGGCACCAAGAATCGTCCACTGAACCTCCCAGAATCAGCTACTGAAAATCAAGGGGGAAAACACCTCCAAAGCTCCAACAATCTCAAGTTCAAATGAAATGGTAAAATGAGGGGTAAAAACCACTTTTAAGTTACTTTTCACGTAACTCAAGTAGGGTATTAGTGTTTTAACTCATTTCTCAAACATGTATTTTCATTTCTAATCAGTTTGATGG
Source organism: Pinus taeda (assembly GCA_000404065.3). NCBI lineage: Eukaryota > Viridiplantae > Streptophyta > Pinopsida > Pinales > Pinaceae > Pinus > Pinus taeda. The sequence goes on along the minus strand of APFE030865485.1, from coordinate 43,847 downwards.
AGCAATTGAACAGGTAGTACGACCGTCAAAAGAACGTAGTGTTAACAATGGGTCGAATATCAATGACCATTATCACGAGTAGTTTTTATGCAAAGTTTAAGCTTGTTAAAAATTAAACCTAAGCAATGAGAAAATGCTCCCCCAAAGTTTAAGCTCACTAAAAAATGAACCAACCTCCGGTAAATAACCATCGTGAATGCATTATCATCAGATTTTGAGCCCTGGTCGTGTTCCTGCCATCACCTCCACTTTGTTTTAGCCGATCATGCACCTCCATTTGATTGTTTACCCTTTTGAGGAATAGTTGCGAAGAGTGATTCAGTTATCCATCCTTGTGACACTGCCATGATTGAAAAATTCCAAACCTTACCTGGAATTAGCAACTACCCGAATATATCACTCATTCCTCAAAGATGAGTCTCCTTTAACCTCTTTTCACCTGACTCATAAAATATGAAAAGATTGTCAAGCAGTTGGCCTCTCCAGCTCATTAAAGCTTCCGAGAGTGCTATCCCTCCTCTAGATTTTAATCTTTTTGGACCTGAGGGATTATTACACAAAAAGATCGAGTGCTTGTCTTGTTCGGCTCGTCAAAACTATCGAAAATTCTTCCCTTTCGTATTATTTTATACTTTTTCAGACTTAAGGGATTATATGACGAAAAAGGATTACTGGAGTTTTCTTTCCATCCCTTTTTTAGACTCTCTAAAATTGAAAAAGGACCGAGTTGTCTTTGTCGTTAAACTTGTTAAAATCAATAGCAACAAACTTGTCCATGCAGACAAGAATGAGTTTCACTATTGTTAGGCTCGTTAAAACATAGCGACGGGTTTGCCCAAAGGGAAAATTATAGAACAAGCATATGTTATCCTCCTCAAGCTTGACAAAAATAAAGAGGTACTCGTCAGCAATGACGAGGGAAAAATTGGGAAGAAAACTTGAAGAAACTTTATTGGTAGTGAGTCGCTCTTGAACATGACACTTTCACTCCATCACCATGATTGAGTCGGGTTGGGTTATTCTGTTCACCGGTCATATTACCATTGGTCCACCGTACCATCCATCTTTGGAGTTAACGCTACCAATCCATTTTAGTGTCATCAATATGTTCAAGAGAAGTCAATCATAGAATTCACCAACCCATCTTGTGTCTCATCCGCTACAATACCTTCACGCTCCATCCTTTCATGACCGCCACCCTGAACCCTGTATCATCAGATCATTTTCACCTCCAAAATCATTTGCTCTGTTCCTTGTCGTAGATGTGGGATTCATTAAGGCCCTCCTACGATGCGTTACTTCTTTTCGAAGACAACTCATTATCCAAGAAGTCAACCTAAGAACAACCCTTTCAGTACTTTGAATCTTGCATGCCTCAATGGCAAGTTTCTCACTTCTGGCGACAGGTTTACATCAATGGCCTTCGACCAAAAGATTTTTCATGGTGTTTGACGCTAAGTCCCTTTCTCACACCACATGAATTGTACTATAGCACCTTGAGGGTCATCATCATTATTGGTGATTCCTCTCGCATCTGTTAACAGCTTACATCATTGGCTGGTAATCAGGCGATGTCTTTCCGTGTTCGACTCCAGAACATTTTTCACGTGGATCGACTTGTACTTCGGGCGAAGATTGGACAAGTTTGAAGACCTCAGATCTAGTTTCATCCATCCAAGCTACGATATATTCAGGAAAATAAAGACATCAAATGTACATCATTGCTGCACAGATGATCATCAAAATCAAAGGATGATGGCTCTACCGGAATCATCAATCTGCCACCCAGACGGTTGTCTGTCCTATGTACATCAGAATGAATTTATAAAGTTGAGCATGGGAATGCCCGCCTCAGCTAGATCATGAAAATGTTATGAAGATAATGTATTGTATTGTATCTTATTACTGGTTGCCTTCCAATTCGAAAGAACCTCGGATCCTCATGATAAAGAATTTCACCTGACATCAAAGATCTACGACCTCATGCTTTAGGGGGCAACTGTTATAGATATATTTGGGCACTGCAACCCCAATCACATATGTCCATAAACCAAGGGCTTCTGAGTCCCTAAAAGTGTTTTTTAATGCCCTAAAAGAACAAGGTCAGTTGATTACATCATCTCCCTGAAGTTCTCCACAGAAAACTTCTCAGAACTGGTCAAAACTCAACCATACAGACTGCTAAGTGCAGAGGGTGCGATGCATCTCACCTGCTCAGTGTAAAAAGTGTGATGCATACTAGAATTCCCTTCTGTAGGGTGTGATGGGAAAGAGTAGACAAATGGTAGAGACAGTTTTCAAGGTGGATGATCATGGAATATTCCAGAAACTTCTCTTGTGACACTTGCCTCTCTGAATTCACCCAGGGATGAGTAAGAGATCATCAATATCCAAGTGGAATCAAGAACTATTAAGGAGAGGACACTAATCAAAATCCCAGAAGCTGACTCACCCCCTGCAGTAATCTATATAGGGATCCCTCATCCCAAAGATCTAGAGGTTGGGATCTTGTATCTTGTAAGGAAGTGTTGTTGGTTTCCTGGTGCAATATCATAGTGTTGGGTGATCTAAGCTTTTCATGAGGTGAAGAAGGGATTTCATGCTGGTAGGATGACGTTAGGTCAGATCAATGGGTTGGAATCCTCTCTTCTAACCTTTATATCAATAAAGTTATTCAAGTTTTCCTCCACATTCTTATATGTTTGCTAATATATGCATGTATGTGGTCAATATATATCTGGTCCTATATTGTTTATGACCATAGATCTCTGCACTTTAAAGGTATTATGCTGCTTTGACTTTACAAGTACTCTTTGAAGCAGAGTGGTAAAGGGAAGAGTGGCCAACATCTGTTAAAGAGGAGAAGGAACAAGCAGAAAAACAAGCGAAAGATCAAGGTTGGTATTTTTTGCTCCTCTACTATCTACTTCTCGTAAAGAAAAATGAAAGTAAATTTAATCTGTTTGTTTCTAAGATAGCTACCCGTCTTAGTGGGACTAGTAGCTCTGAATAGAGACTAGATTTCCCGATAAAAATCATGCATACAATCAAAGAAGGACCTAATTTTAGACTGTGCAGTTATGGATGAGGAATTTCCCTTTAAATACAGGCTAATTCTCTCAAGGATTGTGCAAAGAATTAGAATCTTGGAGGCTTGGAAATTTGGCTAAGTATTGGCCAAAGGAAGACTTTTCCCTTGGGTAAATATGGAGGGGTCGAGGTTTGACCACCAAACCTCCTCATTAATTCAGGATATTTTAACCATAATGCCAAAAAAGATTTTTATTGGCCAAACTAATTCATCAAGCAGAAGATAGGAAATACTTGTGCAGGTTAAGATCAAGATTGAGCAGAGCATATTGTATTCATCCAAATTATTTGACCAAGGGTGCAAGGAAATAGGGGCTTGGAGAATTGGCTAAGTGTTGGCCAAGAGTTTGCTTGTGAGTTGGAGATTGATTTTATTGAGTGTTGGGATCATTCTTGTGAGAACAAGCATTGTATTATCATCTTGGATTTCTAATATATGCAATACAAATAGTTGGGTTTTTGAGTTGTGGCTTCCCTGGATACTTATTATGTTATGTGTCATTGATTATCTTCCTCTTGTTGATTATTGTTTTCATCGATCTTTATGAGCTTCCATTGTAAAGAGTAGAAGTAGATTCTTGTCTTTTACTTTAGTAAATTGCATGATCTTGTGAATCTATAGGAAAACCTACAGGGAGTGTTACACCAATGCTCGATTAATGTTAAAACCCTCCATTTGTGAGGACTATCATCTTTCTCTAGGTAAGTCTAATCGTACACCCATTCAAATAAAATGAAATCATGTGAATACTTGTTTTTGGGTCATGGGGTGTCGTTTTTAATACCAAAGAATAGGGACATGTTATTAACTTCCTCCTGAGCCTTTTAGAGTTAAAGAAATTGAATCAGTTTCCTCTAATCACCATTCTTATGATAAAGTAAGGTACTTTTGGTAGAAATTCACTTTCTGATTCCTCCAAAAATTTGAGTAACAATACAAAATACTTTGACAGCCACAAAGTCTTGTCTCCCAAGAAGTTATTGAAATATAACCTAACATCAAGGAGTAAAGGAACCCTTGATTTCCGTAGAAAGGATTTAAGTGGTTTATGTTTGAGACAAGTCGAAAATACCATCATAAGGGGAGAAAATTCCTATTGTAATTCGCTTAATAACATGCTACCTCATAAATAAAAGGTGGAAAACAACTTTCCTTTCTAAGGAGCCTTACAACAAATTCCCCAAAGAGAACCCCAATTGATTCTCTTCACCCTAAACTTTTTCATTCACAGTTATACTAAGAAGGGGGTGAATCAATATAATGATATTTTTTAATTATTTAAACATTCAAACATCGTAAAACATCTATCTCATAAACTTAAAAAGTAACACAAGATATACATGGAAACCCTTATGGGAGGAAACCACAAAACTTCTTTATATGAAATATTTTGTAGACGCCAACCTACTATTACATCAATTTGTAGGAATGAACCTATAGGAGACACCAATCCCCTATGTTTTTTGTAGGCACCAATCTATAGCAGACACCAATCCCCTCTATTGTTTTTCAGGCACGAACCTATAGGAGACACTAATCTCCTCTATTTCTTTATAGGCACCAACCTACAAGAGACATTGATCCCCTATGCTACTTTGTGGGAACCAACCTACAAGAGACATCAATCACCTCTTTTGATTTACAGACACCAAGCTACAAGAGACGTTGATCCCCAATGTTGCTTTATCAGAACCAACCTACAAGACACACCAATCACCTCTGTTATTTTATATGAACCAACCTATAGGAGACACCAATCCCCACTGCTACAATATTTTTATCCATCAACCTAAATAATACACTAATATCCACTACTGCAAGGTTTATAGGCACCAGCCTATAGGAAACACCAATCCCCATTGATGCAAATATTCATAGGCACCAACTTACTTCACCAAGTCTACTTTATTCTTCACAATGTATGTTAGTTGCTTCTACATTCACCAAGTATGTGTGTTACTTATGCATCCACTAGGTCTGTTAGTTACTTTTGCCTTCACCAAGTCTACTTGTTGCTTCTTCCTTCAATAGGTCTACTTCTCCCAAAACTTATTGTTTTCATATCATTCCCAAGAAAACAATTCACAAAATTCCATGTATCTGATTTTGTAAAGATGATTCTAAAATTTTCTATCATAGGTACCTAGATGTCTGTTTCTAGGAAAAACTAGTATTCCTAAGGAATGCTAGCCCTCTAGGTTTGGTAGCTACCCTAGAATCAATAGCTTAAAGCAATTCAACAATTTCTTCTATGTGTAACAGATAAGAGAAAGATAATGGAACCAACCTGGAACTTCCGCTTAATCCCTTGCTTGACCTCTCTCCCCTTTGACAGAGCCTGCAACTCCTCCCCATGCTTAACACGCTTGGAGAGTACATGCACAAGTACAACAACAAATAACCGTCAAAGCATCATGATCTATTACAACATAAACATTGCAGAATCAGATATATAATGAACAAATGATAGCATTCACAAATGATAACATTCACAATTGCACAATCATATGGAAGAAAACTTGAAGAACTTTATTAATAGAAGGGAGAATTACAACCCAGTTGTCTGATCCAGCATCATCCTCCCAGCTTCAATCCTTCTCCACCTCATGAAATAGCAAGATCACTCCAACAATACAATGCTCTTTCCTCAATTGCAAACTATCAGCACTTCCTTGCAATTCACAATATTCCAGCCTCTAGATCTCTTGAATTGGTGATCCATTTATAGATGTGTGCAAGGGTGTGAGTCATCCATGGGGTTTGATTAGTGTCTTTCCACTTGTTACAATTGGTTCCACTTGGAGATTCCTTAGATCCCTTATTCATCCTAAGGCGAATTCAGAGAGGCAAGTGGCACAAGAGAAGTTTCTAGAAGATTCCATGAGAAACCACCTAGCAAAATGTCTCGGACATTTGTCCATCCTCGCCCATTGCACCCTATAGAAAGCCTAATCAGTATGCATCACACCTTGGTAGTGTACCACTAATTATGCATTGCACTTTTCCAGTGGAGCAGTCAGTATTGTTTAATTTATGCCATTTCTAGATGGTTTCTCAGGTGGAACTTTCGAGGAATGATGTATTCAGATGACTATGTTCCTTTAGGTCAAGAAACAACTCTTTTAGGGATTGATGGGCCCTATTTTATCAACATATGAGTTTGGGGTTGATGTGCCCAAATATGTCTATAATAGTTTCCCCCTAAAGCATGAAGTTGTAAATATTGATGTCGGGTGAAATGCTTTATCATGAGGATCCGAAGTTTCGAACTGGAAGGTGACCTACATGAGTTACAATACAATACATCATCATAATATAATTTTCATGATCTAGCCGAGGAAGGCATTCCCATGCTCAGCTTTATAAATTCATTTCATGTACATAGATGAGATAGCCATCTACAGATACAGACTGCTGATTCTTCAGATATAGAGTCATCATCCATGGTTAGGATGACCATCTGTGTAGACCCTTTGTAAATTTGATGTTTTTATGTCCCTGAATATATTGCATCCTGGATGGATGGAACTAGATCTAGGATCTTCAAACTCGTTCAATCTTCGCTCGATGTACAAGTCAATCCATGTGAAGAGATGTTCTGAAGTCAAACATGGAAAGACATCACGTGATTACCAGCCAATGATGTAAGTTCTTAACGAACGCGAGAGGAATCACCAATAATGATAATGACCCTCAAGGTACTACAGTACAATTCATGTGGTGTGAATATATGATCCGATGTTGAACACCACGCAAAATATTTCGGTTGAAGGCCATTGATGTCAACCTATCGCCGGAAGTGAGAAACTTGCCATTGATGTATGCAAGCTTCAAAGTACTGAAAGGGTTGTTTCTAAGTCAACTTCTTGAATAATGAGCTGATGTTGACAAGAAGTGACTCGTCATAGGAAGGCCTTGATGTATCCCACATATACGACACGAAACAAAGAAAATGATTTCTGGAGGTGAAAATGAATTGACGACAAAAGGTTCAAGAATGACGACCATGAAAAAAATGAAGGTCGAAGGTATTGCAGTGGATGAGACATTAACTGGATGATGGTTTCTCAACTGAATGACTTCTCTTGAACATGTCAGTGACACTGAGATGAATTGGTAGCGTTAACCCCAAAAAATGGATGGTATGAAAGACCAATGGTGAGATGACTAGTGAACGAAATAACCCAACCCAACTCAATAACGGTGATGAAGTGAAAGCGTCATGTTCAAGAGAGACTTGCTACCATAAATTCATCAAGTTTTCTTGCCCTTTTTCCCAGTCATCTCTGACCAATACCTCTTTATTTTTATCAAGCTTGAGGAGGATAACATATGCTTGTTCTATAAGTCACCCTTCGGGCAAACCTATCACTATTTAATTTTTTAACGAGTCTAGTGACAGTGAAACTCGATCTCGTCTAGATGGACAAGTTTGTCGCTATTGTTTTAACGAGTTTAGTGATAAGGATAACTCGGTCCTTTTCATGTTTAGAGAGTTTGAAAAGGCACGAAAATAAAACTCCACTAGTTCTTTTTCGTAAAATAATCCCTCAGGTCTGGAAAAGGGTAAAATAATATAGGAGGGATGACATTTCCAATCACTTTAACGAGCTAAAAAGGCCAACCACTCGACAATATTTTCATGTTTAACGAGTCTTGAAAGAGTTTAAAGAGGACTCTATTTTGAAGAACGAGTGGTGTCTAGGGTAGCAACTGGTTCCGGTGATTTTGGAACTTCTCAAAACATGTTGATTTCTGTGAAGAGGTTGGCTAATAAGACCACTCATCACAACTGTTTCTCAAAAAGGGTAAAATAACCAAGCGAAAGCATATGATCAGCCAAAGGGATGGTAGTGATGGGATGTACACGACCAAGGTTCAAAAGGCTGATAGAATGGCAATCACAAAGGTTAATGGGTTCATTTTATGACAAGCTTAACCCATGGGGAACTATGCTTGGATTCGGTTTCATTTTTACACAAGCTTGAAACGAACAAACTATGCTTGGCTTCAGTTTCATTTTTACATAAGCTCGAAACGAAGAAACTATGCTTGAAGTCAATTTCATTTTTACACAAGCTCAAAATGACAAAACTATGCTTGAAAAAAGGTTTGCATGCCCCCAACATGATAAAAGGGGGAGTCTCTTATAACCAAATGGAAGTCACTATGGTGAGGTAGGACAGCTTCGTCCAAAATAGACAAAACACCTCGTTGGGTTTGTCCAGAATAGACAAAGGTGAATGATGTGTCAGACCAATCACATAACCTACAAGGAAACTTATCTTTACAACTAGGTGCATGCCCCCCAAGCTTCATTACACTTACCAAACTACTCATGGTTATCAGGTGGATGGAATGAAGGTTCAATTGATATTGTTGATGCAAAAGGACCATTTAGGGATGATTGACTTGGATCTATGCTTGGACCGGGAATTTTGAAAGCTGGTCAATGATGACAATTTTTCCTTCATACGAGAAATGCATCACTCGGAAGAGTGTTGAAACAATAGCTTCCATGTTATAAACATAGTCACGCCCAAGAAGTAAATTATAATCTAACGGTCCTAGGACTATCATCTCGTTCAGATGAGAAGTTTTTCCCCCAAAGTGAGAGGTAACTTAGGAAGGATCCCTAACGGTCAACTGGTTCCTTTGTTAAAGCCTAACAGATTCTGTGTAATAGGCATAAGCGGTGGCGAACCAAGCGCTTTCCAAGCATTTGAGGAAAGGATACTCACTAATGCACCTTCATCTATAATAGTGTCAGACATGATCATTTTACAAACTTGTACTATGATCCGGAAAGGCACGTAAGAAGGAAGGTAGGATCTTTCTAGTTGATTCCAAACAAAGGAAGTGACTAGACTACTTGGACGGGGTACCGAAGAAACGGGAGAATCGACCCCTTGAGTTACGAGAACTAGAGGGTTTTCCTCCTGTCTTGATGGAACATGCGGATTGCCCCCAAGTTCATTAGAATCCGAAGTAACAAAAAGAACTTGCAGGGTATAATTTTCACTCTCTCCAAGAAAGGTACAATTAGCTGAAGGTGAAATTGGGTCAACTGTTACCTCGACCTGTTGATTTTGGTTGGGTATGGACTTACAAGATTCACTTTCAGAGAGAGTGGTTTCGACCACCGATTGATCTAAGTCAGTCGTTTTTTCAACTAGTGAAGGACTTAGGGAGAGTTTCTTGTAACCAGATGGAAGTCGTTGCGGTGAAGCAGGACAGTTATTCAACACTCTTTTGGCTTCATCCAAAAAGGGAAAAAGGTGAAGGGAATGGTTACCTTCACATAACCTACATGGAAACTTAACTTTTCTCCACTTTCCATGAACTTTACTATCACTAGTTGAAGATGTGTTACCAACATAATCTCCAGAAGTTGATGACACAGGATGTTGTGAACGAGCAGACCATTCTTTCAAGATCCGAGGAAAGTAAGGACAATCTCGATGAAAATTGTCTCCCGTATAAATTATGCATGGAAACTTGGGTTTGGGAAGTTTAATGGATGGATTTTGATTAGATTATGCATTCAAAGCAATGGTTTCTTGGTTGTCCCCTTGCTGAATTGGCTTCTTCTTCTTCTTCTCCTTCCCTTTCTTCTTCTTCTTAGCCACCTGGTTACTAGTATCACTACTTTCACCAAGTGAAGAGGAAGAAGGGGAGGAAGAAACAAATGAGGAAGAAGGCAATGGGTTAATTTTAGGTTCAACTAGAGGTGTGCTCGATTGCGGAGAAATCACGACATTTTGAACTACAGAGGTTTAAAACAGCCATACTTGCAGGCCAATGGTAATTCTCAAAAGGGACAATGTAGCCATATAAGGAGTACCAATATTTCCCCAAGAAGGAAAAGGACTAGGATTCCCCTCCAAAGGGATTCCTTGATCAGTGGACTCTGGATTTGTCGCCATATGTCTCAACCTAAGATCAACTAAGGAATAGGGATGTTATTCTTAGTTAATTAATTTTAATGATTCTTGGGCACAACTTTGCTTTTTCAGTTTTCCAGAGTCGAGAAAAAGCTAAAGATGACTCTAGTATCCTTCAATTTTTAATGAGCCTAAAAGGACAAGTGCTCAGATGGACCTTTTCTTTGAAAGAGTCGAAAAGGAACGAAAGTGACTACTCTGGAAAATCTAAACAGAGGGATTACCAAACCAATCGCAAAACTGCAATATACACCTTGATGATAAATTAAAGAGAAATTACCAAGGACTTATGTATGATAATCAATCTTCCTGAATGTTGTGTTCAATGCATTGCGATCAATAAGGTGGCAGACTCAGCTTCTCATGGATAAAGGATATAAGCCTATTGTGGTCTCCCAATATATAGGCGACGGTATGGGGAGCACAAGTTCATGCTGGCAGTTGTCGTATCAAGGAGGAGGAATCACCCAACCTTCAATGAAAATGATAGCCACTAGTTTTAATGACGCCAGAACACGTCTCTAGCCTAGACCTCTAGATATGTTGTGTTAAGTTCCAAAGTGTTGTTAGGTTCATTGAAATTTATTTTAAAGTTGATCTTATTTAGAGTTTCCCTTTCAATGGTTCACCGCGTGATGATGATTTGAAATTCCTAAAATGCAATCTACAATGATAAACAATATTTGTTTACTTTGAGCAATGAAAATCCTAGCTACTAGGGAAAGAAAATTACAGTGCTTTTAAACAAAGAGAAAAGAGCACACACTAGTGCATTTCCCTAAATCATATTTTCACACACAAATCTACAACTGCTAAATGCAAATGCATGTATTTGTTTTCATTCTGCTTAATGTGAAAAATGCCAAAAAGGAAAACTAAATGCAGCAAAGATTTGAAATATTTCACTCAAAATGACATTTTTGACAATTTCTTGTTCAAAAAAGAAAGGAAGACTCAATTACACTTTTCAAATTTGAATAAAAAATGCTTTTGACACTTCGAATATCAACAAATCAAACCAAAAACATAAAGAAAAGTTCAATCAATTTATCAAGGGAAGGAAAAATTCACAACACTTCTCTTTTCGACACAAAACGACAATTACAACACTTTTGTATCAAAGCGACAAAGCGATTTAAACAAAAAAAAAATTGAAAAGGGATTGTAAATGATGAACAAACACACAAACAAAAATCACTAATCCTAATGTAATTGAGGTTGATCTAAGTGATGCAAGTAAGTTTCAGTAAAGAGGCATTGTTCATTTGCAACAAAACAACCAAACAAAACTGAAAACAAGGTCAAAAACCATCAATTTCTAGAATGGAAAAAGAGTTCAGTCAGTCATCACACCTGGGCTTCAAAAAAATAGATATGCATCGCACTTACTACACTTGGGAATTGCGATGCATACTGAGTTACAGTGGAAGACAGTGCGATGCATACTGAGTTATAGTGGAAGACAGTGCGATGGTCTAGGGAGCGCAACTAAAATGGGTTTTGGCTCAGATGTGCAATTGTTTTCAATTAGTTAAGTTGATCTTTGATGAACAATAAAGAGCAAAGTATGAAGGAATTTCTTGGGAGGTTACTGAGCTACCAAAAGGGCATCTAGATGTGCTTGTAAGTCAAATGTTTAATTCATAAACTAAACCAAAGATTGACTGAAGCAGCATTCATCTACAATGCAATTATAGAGCAAGAGCAGTTTGAAGGCTACCTGGCTGACTTCAGGCTCTTTCTATAGTTTATAAAACAAACAATAACAACAAACAAACATCTTTTCTTCCCCAATAGAGTTTCCAATTTGTTTCTGGGAAAAACTAGTATTACTAAGGAATGCTAGCCCTCTAGGCTTGGTAGCTACCCTAGAAACAACAGCTTAAAGCAATTAAAAGATTTCTTCTATGTGTAATAGATAAGAGAAAGATAATGGAACCAACCTGGAACTTCCGCTTAATCCCTTGCTTGACCTCTCTCCCCTTTGACAGAGCATGCAACTCCTCCCCATACTTTACACACTTGGAGAGTACCTGCACAAGTACAACAATAAAGAACCATCAAATAATCGTGATCTATTACAACATAAACATTATAGAATCAGATATATAATGAACAAATGATAACATTCACAATTTCACAATCATATAGAAGAAAACTTGAAGAAATTTATTAATAGAAGGCAGAATTACAACCCAGTTATTTGATCCAGCACCATCCTCCCAGCTTCAATCCTTCTTCACCTCATGCAATAGCAAGATCACTCCAACAATACAATGTTCTTTCCTCAATTACAAACTATCAACACTTCCTTGCAATTCACAATATTACAGCCTCTGGATCTCTTGAATTGGAGATCCATTTATAGATGTGTGCAAGGGTATGAGTCATCCATGGGGTTTGATTAGTGTCATTCCACTTGTTACAATTGGTTCAACTTGGAGATTTCTTAGATCCCTTATTCATCCTAGGGCAAATTCATAGCAACAAGTGACACAAGAGAAGTTTCTAGAAGATTCCATGAGCAACCACCTAGCAAACTGTCTCAAACATTTGTCCATCCTCACCCATTGCACCCTATAGAAGGCCTAAACAGTATGCATCGCATCCTCGCAGTGTACCACTAAGCATGCATGGCACTTTTCCAGTGGAGCAGTCAGTATGGTTTAATTTAGGCCATTTCTGGATGGTTTCTCAGGTGGAACTTTTGGGAAATGATGTATTCAAATGACTATGTTCCTTTAGGGCATGAAACAACACTTTTATGGATTGATGCGCCCTAGTTTATTGACATATGAATTTGGGGTTGATGTGCCCAAATATGTCTATAACAATGTCTCTTCTTTGTCTCATCCAAATTTCACAATATGAAACATATCCAAAAGAAAGTCACGGAAAAATGCCAAGATGACCTATTTGAAGCATGTTTCAAGAGCATTCACGATCACTAACTTCCGCATCTTATATCTCCAAAATTATAGAAAAACAAGTTCTAAAATTTCTATCATGTGTATCTCGAGATCTGTTCTTTGTGTCATCAAATTTTCATGGGTTGAAACATCTCAAAAAGAAATTAAAAAATTCCAAGTTGACCTATTTGAAGCATGTTTCAAGAACATTTGGGAACGCTAAATTCCTCATATCATATCTCTAAAACTACAGTGAAACAAGGTCTAAAATTTCTATCATAGATACCTTGAGATATCTTCTTCCTCTCCTCTAAATTTAAAATTTTCAAACATCACAAAAGAAATATATAGTGAAAATACCAAGTTAACATGTTTGAAGGAGACTTCAGGAGCCTTCAAGAAGCCTAATTTCCTTAGAGCATATATCCAAAATTATATCAAATGAAGGTCTATAATTTGAATCATGGGCATGTGATGGTCTCCTATCTACATCCTCCAATTTTCACAATCTGAAACATCCCACAACAAAAGTTATAGTGAAAATTCCAAGCTAACTCGTTTGAAGAAGATTTTAGGAGCATTCAAGAAGCATAACTTTATGAGAGAATATCTCCAAAATTTTATCACAACGATGTCTAAATTTTGAACCACATCTATAGTAACATATTTATCTATATCCTCCATCTTTCACAATCTAAAACAGCCCAAAACAAAATTTATTAACGAAAATTCGAAGCTAACCTATTTGAAGAAGATTTCAAGAGCATTCAGGAAGCATAACTTTCTTAGACCATATCTCTGAAATTATAGCAAATCAAGGTATGAAATTTGAACCATATCTAGATGAATATATTATATATCTTTCCTCCAAGTTTCATGTTTCGAAACATCCTAGAATAAAATTTAAAGTGAAAATTCCCAAATGACTCGTTCGCCCCATAAAACACATTTTTGCTTCCATCGTTAAACTCCAAGAATCACCCCAAAAGTTATTCCTTAGCTCTTGTTTCAACCTCAAATATCTTCTAACTTGGATTATGTTCAAATGAAATAATATTCTCTTTATTTATAGTGTTTACATGTTCACTTATGGGGATGGCTTGTAAAACAGGTTGGGTCAGTCTACTTGTACTTTGGTTGGGTCATCTTAACGAAATCTTTCATATTTCCGCATTCCTATGGAGTTATAGGGAGTGTCATATATTTATTGAAAAGGTATCTGAATAAGTATTCAAACCACGTATTCCATGCTCCCATTTGATCTAGGTAATTGGAGCAAAAATTCCTTCAAAAACAAGGTATCTAAATGGGGCATCAAAATTCCAAAAACAACATTTCCAACAACATTATTTTTCCAATATTTATGTTGGACATAAGTAGTATATCATTATATTTGACATCAACAAAAAAAAAGTTTAAAAAATATCCCCTTTTGTCATAGATGGAAACCCTTACTCAATTATTCAATAATACTATAGAATTTCCTCTATCTATAATTCTCCTTGTGTTTGTAACTTCTCTCGCTTTGACATTAATGGCAAAGGGATGCCCCCCATGAATTTGTACTTCTCCTTTTCCTAGTGTCTAACTCCTCCTCCACTTGGAAATTCTATTAGTGACAGAAATTACTCCCCTATCTACTATATATTTTTATGTCTGAATGGTGCACCCCATTGACATCAATAGGAAAGAATTGGTTTTAATTGATGTTGCAATCCCCCCCCCAGGATGTTAACACAAAATAATTACTTCTACTTTGTTTATAAATAGACTCCCCCTATCAGGGTTGTGTCTATTTTTCCCTGCATGCAAAATTTCCTCTTTTGTAGATTTTATCTTGAGACTACTCACCCTATGCTTCAAATTCCTTTTACTTCTTCCTCATGGGACTATTCCCCCCTGCCTCTGCTTCTTTTTTTCTACAACTTAATTATTTTGACTATGACAACACTTCCCTTGATAACTTCTCCAATTTTGCAACTTTTATTTTCGTCATCAAAGGGATGTCTCCCTTAAATTATGCTTCTCATTATTTATAACCCTCCCCCTTTGTTGAGATTAAGGGAAATATGTTGCTCTCCTTGAACTTATGCACTATTGTTAATTGCAATGTGTCAATTACTTCACTTTCTTCTATCAATTCATATCCTACAACCTTTCCATTTAACCATGCTCTCCTGCAGCTCACTCTCAAAAGTTCTCATCTTCTTAATGTGTTATACTCTCTTACTTTGGTTTTTTACTGATGAGTCGTTAGGCATTTTAGCCCCTGGAGAAATTTTTGTCTTCCAATCTTATTAAGGACAAATACATTTATTGGAGACATAATTTCATTTTCTACCAATCTTCCTAAACTTTCTTTTATTATTTCACATCCTTTAGACTGGAATGTGAGATCATACTATTGATCAACCAAGTTACTTACACTCAGTATATTGTGATTTAGACCTTCAACCAACAAAACATCCTGAGTTTTTTTCCTTCCATCATCAAAACTAATTGTTCATTTTCTAGTTATGCATCCTGAATCATTATTTCCAAGGGTGATGTTGCCTCCTTTGACTTCTTTTAGAGAAACAATTTTTACTTTTATCTCTTGTCATATGCCTTGAAGATCCATTGTCTATATACCATTGGCTATCTTTCTTTTGAACACATTGAGATATAGCACATTCTACTTTCTCATGTTGCTTCCTTGTCCATACCCTTGTTCTTTGATTTCTATCTCTGACAATTTATTATTCTCTACATTGATTTGGAAGTCTCAATTGACCTTTGTGCCCAAAATTATTACACTTGAAATGTTCAAAATGATCTTATAATTGGGAAAATGAATTGTAATTTCTAAAGAAATTCTCATTAAACAAATGATTTTGTTTTTTAAACAAAGAAACAGAAATAAGATGTAAAATTGCTAAAGGAAAAAACAAAAAAAGGAAAATCTTCTAGAAGAAAGAGAGAGAATGGTGGCTTAGAAGTAAATCCTTGTGGCTTTATGAAAGAGATGAAAACACAAAGTTCTTTCCTAATTTCTCCAATCATAGAAGGAACATTAGTTCCATTTAGAGAATTGTAAAGGGAGATGGTTCATGGGAACAAAACTTCAAGGATATAGTTATAGAAGTTTCAAATTAGTTTTGAATACTCTCATGCCACTATAGTGGAGGGAATAAAATTGTTACTCTTTTTCAAGATTCATTAATCCTAAATATAATTGAGCTTTTATGGATCAAGTGGGGATAGAAGAGTTGATTAATATTCTCAAAATCATCTAGAATAAAAAAATTGTAGGGATATATGGCCTCCATATGGAATTATTTTTTGGTTTCTTTGAGTTTGTAAGAGATTATTGATGGCCCTCAGTATTGGAGTGCTAATGCTACAACTCCCAAGGGTCTCATATTTAATTGTAATCTAGGGGTTCATACAAACTTAAGAGGGGTTGGAACTATGTGTGCAGTATGCACATATCCTTTTCCTTTGTTGAATTTTATATGGCTGAAAAAACTGAGATGAGATATAGTTACTGAGAGACCATACTAACTGCTCTCTACTACAGGCAAAATTCATAATTGCAAGAAATGAAAGGAAATAAGCAAACCTATGCTAAATGCAAGAAAAGGAGGAAAACCATCTTAACTATAATGAAATAAAGTCATGTCTATTTCATTGTGCAATGAAAACAAACTCATAATTGAAATTAAGCATGTAAATAGCAAACCCTAATTATGCAGGAAAAATACAATTTTTATAGTAAAACAAGTCAAGGAATATACTTGTTATCTTTTCTTCTAAATCCCATATTCAAGGAGGCTTCGTATCTAGTGGAGTTAACAGCTGGAAGGAAACCCATTGGCAACAAATAAGTGTTCAAGAAGAAGACAAATGCAGAAGGAAAGTTGGAGAAATACAAAGTTTGGTTGGTAGCAAAAGGTTATTCCCAGGTGCCAAGAATTGATATTAGTTATATTTTTTCTCATGTTGCCAAGGTAGCTTCTATTAGATTTTTTTTATCTGTTGCTTTTTCTTTTGATTTTGAGGTAGAACAGATTGATGTGAAGACAACATTTCTTCGCGGGGATCAGGAAGAAGATATCTACATGAAGCAACCTGAAGGCTTTGCTGTGAAGGGTAAGAAACAACTGGTATGCAAGTTAAAAAAGTCTCTGTATGGGTTAAAACCGTCACCAAGGATGTGGTATGAGAAATTCGATACATTAATATGGGGACTTGGCTTCACCAGAAGCAAAGCAAATCACTGTGTGTATTTTAAATTAATTGGTGATCGTGTTATTTATCTGGTCTTGAATGTCAATGATATGTTGCTGATTGGAAATGACAAAGAAATTATCCAAGATTTGAAGACCCAATTGTCCTCCAAATTCATCATGAAGGATCTTGGTGTTGCAAACTATATTTTGGGCATGGAAATTAAAAGAGATCGAGCAAAGAGGAAGCTTTGGTTAAACCTAAGGAAGTATGACGAGACAATACTGTAGAGGTTTAATATGCAGGATAGTAAACCGGTGAACATTCCTATTCCTGTAGGTGTAAAGTTATCTGTTGAACAGTGTCCCAAGGCATAAGAAGAGGAAGAGGACATGTCCCATGTTCCATATGCTAGTGCAGGTGGTAGCCTGATGTATGCAATGGTTTGTACTAGACCAGACATCGCACATGCAGTGGGAGTATTGAGCAGGTTTTGTCAAAACCAGGGAAGGAGCACTAGATAGCAGTGAAGCGGGTTTTCAGGTATTTGAGTGGCACTAGTGATTATGGTTTGTGCTACCAAGGAAGGCCAGGATTGGATAGAGTGTTGGATATTCATGGCTTTGTTGATGCAGACTGGGCTAGAGATATGGATTAAAGAAGATCTACAAGTGGGTGTGTATTTAACCTATTTGGAGGTGTAGTCAGTTGGATGAGTAAGAAACAATCCATAGTGGCACTATCAACTATAGAGGCAGAATACATGGCATCCACTCATGTAAGCAAGGAAGCAGTTTGGTTGTAGAGATTATGTTCAAGTATGGGGTTAGTACAGGGAGCTATAAGGATAGACTGTGACAGCCAAAGTGCATTTTTCTTGGCAAAGAACCCTGCTTATCATTCAAATACAAAGCACATTGATGTCCAACAACACCTTTTTGTGATATTGAACATCAATGTGATTTGTATTTCAATCGTAAGAAGGGTTCTTTGCAAAGAAAATTGCACTTTGCCTGTCACAGTCTATCCTTAAAGCCCAACCCCATACTTGAACACAATCTCTGTAACCAAAATGCTTCCTTGCTTGCATGAGTGGCTGCCATGTATTCTTCCTTTGTAGTTGATAGTGCCACTATGTATTGTTTCTTACTCATCCAACTGAATGCACCTCCAAATAGGTTAAACACATACCCACTTGTAGATCTTCTCTAATCCAGATTTCCAGCCCAGTGTGCATCAACAAAGTCGCAAATATCCAAAACTTTGTCCAATCCTAGTCTTCCTTGGTAGCACAAACCATAATCACTAGTGCCACGCAAATACCTAAAAACCCACTTCATTGTTGTCCAATGTTCCTTCCCTAGTTTTGACATAAACCTTCTCAATACTCCCACTACATGTGCAATGTTTGGTCTAGTACAGACCATAGCATACATCAGGCTATCAGATGCACTTGCATATGGAACACGAGACATGTCCTCTTCCTCTTCTTGTGTCTTCAGACACTGTTCAGTAGATAAATTTACACCTACAGGAATAGGAACCTTCACCGGTTGACTATCCTGCATATTAAACCTCTGCAATATTGTCTCGACATACTTCATATGGTTTAACTAGAGCTTCTTCTTTGACTGATCTCTTTTAATTTCTATGACACAAAATATAGTTTGTAGCACCAATATCTTTCATGTCGGATTTGGTGGACAATTGGGTCTTCAAATCCTGGATAATTTCATTGTCATTTCCAACCAGCAACATGTCATCCACATACAAGACCAGATAAATAACGCAGTCACCAATTAATTTAAAATACACATAGTGATCTGCTTTGCTTCTGGTGAAGCCAAGTCCCCGTATAAATGTATCAAATTTTTGATACCACATCCTTAGTGACTATTTTAGCCCATACAGAGACTTCTTTAACTTGCATACCCGTTCTTTCTTACCCTTCACCACAAAGCCTTCAGGTTGCTTCATGTAGATTTCCTCTTCCAAATCCCCGTGAAGAAATTTTGTCTTCATATCCATATGTTCTACCTCAAAATCAAAAGCAGCAGCAATAGATTAAAGTAATATAATAGAAGCTACCTTGGCAACACAAGAAAAAATATCACCAAAATCAATTCTCGCCACCTGGGAATAACCTTTGCTACCAACCGAATTTTGTATTTCTCCACCTTCCTTCTGCATTTGTCTTCTTCTTGAACACCCATTTGTTGTTGTCAAGCCAGGCAGTAACTCCTCAAAGAAAAATTTATTCGTATGTTTATTCCTTCAGGTTGGTATTCATTATATACATGAGGGAGAGACTATTCACTTCATCTCCCGATGACTATTCATATTACTTATTTATTTATTTACATTATGTTCACCCAATCCTGATGATTAGGTGTCAACATTTCCCCCCTTAATCTGAAGGGATTTTGGTGAGTCCAAGCATCATTCTAAATCGTTCAAGCTTTTCTCTTCCAAGCGCTTTGGTGAAGATGTATGCAATTTTCTCATTAGTGGAACAATGACGGAGATGGATCGTTTTGGCCTCAACATGATGTCAAATCAGATGAAATTTAGTATTGATGTGCTTCGTTTGATCATGGAACTTTGGGTTCTTGGCCAACTTTATTGCAGAGGTATCATCAATCATGAGTGGAGTTGATTGTACTTGTTTTACCTACAAATCTTCAAGAATTTTCCTGAGCCAAACAATTTCTTTTGTTGCTTCAGTTGCTGTCGCGTATTCTGCTTTTGTTGTGGAATCTACTGGAACTGATTGTTTATGTGATCTCCAAGAGACAACTCCTGATCCAAGACTCATTGCATATCCTGAAGTAGATACCCTAGTTTCTTTGTCTCCATCGAAGTCTGAACCAGAGTATCCAACCAAGTTGAAGTCATCCACATGTGTATACTTGATTCCAAAGTCTTGAGTTCCCTTAAAGTACCTTAGAACTATTTTTGTAGTAGACCAATGTCCCTCACAAGACTTTTGCATAAACCTGGAGAGGATTCCGACAACAAATGAAATGTCTGGTCTAGTAGTAGTTAGGTAGTTGAGACTTCCTACAAGCTGTCTATACTTTGTTGCATCCTCAAATTCTTTTCCTTCAATAGATGTGAACTTTAAGTTTTGTTCCATTGGAGTAGTAAGAGGATTGCATTTTTTCATGACAAACCTATTCAACAGATCTCCAATGTATTTCTTTTGAGAAATAAATATGGACTTCAAATGTTGAGTTACTTCAATGCCAAGATAGTACATAGCCCAAATCAGTCATTTCAAAACTTTTCCCCAATTCCTTCTTTATGGATGAAATGTAGCTTTCATTGTTCCATGTCATCAAAAGATCATTTACATATACCACAAGATATACAAATGTTTTACCAACTTTCTTGACAAATAAAGTTGCATCATCAAGATCATAGTGTTTGAAATTGAGTTCCCGAAGATGCTCAGTTAGTTTTTCATACCAGGCTCATGGTGCTTGTTTGAGTCCATACAAGAACTTCATAAGTCTGCATACTTTATGTTCATGTCCTTTCATAGAAAATCCTTTAGGCTGAGACATAAAAACATTCTCTTTTAGATCTCCATTTAAGAAAGCAATTTTTTACATCCATTTGATGGACTTTCCAACCGTTTTGAGCTACTAGGGCAAAGAGTGACCGGATGGTAGCCCATTTTGTTGTGGGGGAAAAAGTCTCCTCATAATCGACCCCTTCCTTCTGTGCAAAACCTTTTGCCACAAGCCTAGCTTTGTGCTTGTCAAGTGAGCCATAAACTTTATACTTGTTCTTGTAGACCCACTTGCAGCCAATTGGTTTGGTTCCTAATGGAGGATCAACCAGCTTTCAAGTGTTGTTCTTTATGAGGGCATCATATTCCTTTTGCAACGCTTCTTTCCATTCATCATGAGAAGTAGCTTCTTTGAAGGAAGTTGGTTCAAAATCTGTAGACAAGTTCAATTTACAATCATAAGAAACATCCATATCAACAGGGGAATTAGAGTCATCCACATCACCTCCATTTTGCCGGTTTGAATTTCTAGTTCCTGTCTTTCCAACCTCATTAGGATGAACACTTTCAAGTGTCTTTGTCAGCCAATTTGGGGGACCTTTCTCAGATGGTCCAGGTTGCTCCTTTGATTGAGTTGGGACTGAATCAAGATTGAGTCTTCCAATTCTATCAATCACATCACTTAAAGCATCATTTGTTGTTGGAGTTTCATGAGGGGGAGAATGTTCTTCAGAAGAAGATTCCACATGTTGATCTAGTATAGGAATTCCCCCTTCAAGATGTGGAATCTGATTATCAAATTCTTGAAATGATTTTTCTTTTACGAATCTATCCAAGCTATCAAGTTGCCACTCAACAACATTGTCAGTTTTGGATGATTCAAGAAAAATTACATCTCTAGATACAACAAACTTTTTATTTACTTCATCATAGAGATGGTATGCTTTGGAGGTGTTTGAATACCCCAGGAAGATACAATTACGACTTCTAGCACCAAGTTTGTTTCTATGTACCTTTGGTGTCAAGGCATAACAGGTGGAACCAAAGACCCTAAGATGCTTTACCGAAGGAACATGTCCATACCACATTTCATAAGGATTCTTGTTTCTAATAGCGTTAGATGGACATCTATTCTTTATATATGCAGCACATAGAACAGCATCATCCCAAAACATTATCTTTACATTTTTGAAGAAGAGCATGGATCGTACCATATTTAAGATTGTCCTATTCATTTTTTCAGCTACAACATTCTATTGGAAGGTATAGTTGTTTGATGTTTGATCCCATGTTGGCGAAGATAGTTTTCAAATTCATTTGATGTGTATTCTTTCCATTATCAGTGCGAATAGACCCAATATGAGATTGTGCATCATTTTCAATCCATTTATGAAAATCCTTCAATGTTTGAAAAGCATCAGATTTGTTCTTCAATAAATAAACCCAGCACATTCTGGTGTAGTCATAAATAAATGTCATCATATATTTATTTCCATTTGTAGAAGGAACAGCCATTGGACCACATAAATCTGAATGAATGAGTTCAAGTTTTCTATGTGCTCTTGAATGTGAATCATGAAAAGACTATTTGCTATGCTTTCCTAGAATACAAGCATCATATTGCTTAAATTTCCTAGGAATTGTAGGCAAACCAGTAACACCATTTTTCTTCAACAAGTGGAGGATGTCATAGTTCAAATGTCCAAATATAGCATGCCATAATAAACTTGATGGAAGTGTACCTTCTTCATGATTAGAATTGTATGAGAAATGTTGTGCACGAGCAGAGGTTCCTTGCAGCTTGAGAAGCCTTCCTTCTTCTATTCCCCTCATGACAAGTGAGTGGTTAGATGCTTTTCTTACCTCAAGCTTGCCATCAAACACATGAATGGAGTGACCTTGCTAGTGGATGTGGACTAAGGACAACAATTTTCTCTTGAGCTGTGGGAGATATAGAACATGATGCAGAAGAAAGTCTAGAAGACCAGGCAGTTTAAGCCTGATTGTGGCAAACCCTGATGGCTTGATTTTTGATTGCTCTGTAAAGTATACTGCTCCATCAACATTGTTAGTGAAATCTTCAAAAAAATCTTTTCTATGAGTCATGTCGCAGGTTGCTCCTAAATCAAGCAACCAATCATTTTTCCAAGAAGCAAGTGAAGCATTAAATAAATCTCCATTTACTCCAATGTTACATTGTGCCACAACATAGTGAGCAGATTCAGGTGCTTTACCTTTGTCTGAATCATCTGTTTTACCTTTCTGTTGGTTTCTTTGCTACTCAATTTTGTCCCATGGTAGCTTGCATGTAGAGGTATCATGTGATCCTTTTCTTTTACACTGTATGCCATGCAAATCTGACTTTTCTCCTTGAGAGTGTCTGCCCCCCTGCCTCTGAAATATCTTCCTCTTCCTCTTCAAACACCTCTTCCTCTTGAAGAATCTTGAGCAGGATGCTTTTCTTTATGAACAAGGCACACAACCTCTTTAGAAGATTCAGGGGTTGTCTTCTTTCCAAAAGCTTTCTTCCTTTAAGAAAACTTTTTCACAAGAGAGTCAAAGGTGACATCTTTGAGATTTCCATTTGCTTCCAATGACTCAAGATAATTGGAGTAAGTAGGATAATGTGCCTTGATAAAAGCGATAAGAGGAATATCCAATTCAACTTTAGTGGATTTGATATCATGCATTATAGACTTTAATTCAGATGCAAGAGCAAGAGGATCATTATTTTTCAATTCAAGAGTGAAGAGTTTAATCATGAGTTGAACAAATTCAAGTGCAGAATGTGAGTCATAGAGTTCTTTCAGCTTTTGTAAGACTTAAAAGGCAGTTGAGAATGACGAAATATGTTGACTCACCTCTTCATCTACAGATGATGCGATTAATGCATAAGCTTTACTGTTTTTGTTTTCCCAAATGACAAGCTCTTTGTCTGAAGTAGGTTGTTTTGGTTCATTGTCTCTGTCTCCGACACACACTCCTTTCCACAACTCATTGAAAATGAGGGTGTTTTTTATAATCCGGGACCACTCAGGATAGTTCTCCTTGCCAGTGAGAACTATTCCCACAATAGATATGATTGAATTCATACTGTAAAAAAATACTTTTGTTGGCAAAAATATGTGTATTGTAAAAACACTTCTGCTGATAGAAAAATGCTTTTGCTAATATACAATAAAATTGTACTTCTGGTGGTAACTTTTTTTTTAAATTACAATTCAAAGAGGCCTTGGTATGACAGTACTCTTAGACTCCGTCTCATGTCAGAGATTGATTCTTCTTCAAAACCCTGTTTTGAAGAAGAAATCATTAATATGTTGCTTTTTTAGATTATGTAATTGTTCTTTAGCCTTCAAAAGGCAGCAGCATTTTCAAGCTCCTACCTCTGCAAAAGCACATAGAAAACAAATTCAGCATGAGGCTTATGAATAAACGACAACACTTTCAATCGGCATGTAAGTCTTTTTGGTTTCTTCATTGCGCATGAAGAATCAGTTTCTTCAATATGGCAAAAGGAAAAGTTATAATGAGCAACACCCACCAGATGACATCAATGCAGCTCTAAAGAATGACTTGCAGCTTCATCCTTATTCGAAGTCCCCTGTCAAATGTTACGGTGGAGGTCTCAGTATGGGATTTGGAAGGGACCTGTCTATACAACAAAATCAACAAAAATATATCAGTGCCATCAAAAATAACACTTCCAGTTTTTGAAATGCAATATCAAAAATCACACAATGCAAAGCCGACAACTGAGACAACAGAGGGATTGCGTTCAAGGGTGTCAAGCCCTTTTTCCAGGAAGAACAAAAACATTCAAATGACAGAGATGAAAGAGGTTGGGGACATCTGGAAAGAGAAGTCTTTGCCGTTCAACAAAAGCCACAAATGCCTGGATGCGTGGATTCATGTGCTCGACAAATATGCCCATTATTATCGGATAAGAAAGATTGTAGGGGGGTCGATTTCCATCCGATATATGCGGTGGATTCATTCCAGATTATCAAAATCTTCTCTTAATTTCGGTAAATGGCCAACGCATTTCCAGATTTGGGGCGTAGTTTGCAAAGTGGCATTCATAGGTTCATTTGAGTGTCAAAAACTTGGATTCGAAACAGGGTAACCTGCTTATTCTCCATGTATGTGGCTCTATGTTATTTACGCTCCCATGAATGTCGTTCTCAACGGTGGTGATCCAAACTACGTGGCTCTTTTATCATCAGGTTTTGCTATTTTGCCTGATGGCATACAGTCAAGTTTGGGTAGCAATAATGACAAAATCTCCAGTGGCTCGTTGATTGACTGTGGCTTTCCCAGATTTTAGTCGACTCTGTGCCAACAGCAAAGCTATCTTTAGGGTCGGTTGCAACTGTCCACAACCTCCTAGCCTGTACAGTGAAAACGCTTGATCGAACAAGGCGCCTCTTGGAGCAGATGGAGGATTCTATTCTATTTTTATGGCTTTAGTTGAAACAGCGCCCCTGTTTTGGGGGTTGATCTGTTGTTTTCTGTTTTTTAGTTGATTTAATGTATAAAAATAATTTTTTTTGGAGAGGGAGAGGGATAGTCAGGAGAGTTTTCTGAGTGCTGGGAGCTGCTGGAGCGTAGCAGAGCTTTCTTGTACAGTCTTTGACAGAGAATTTAATGGAATTTCACAGCTCTGTTTGCTGAGATTCATGTGGTATGTTGATTTAGCATAAGTTTTCCCTTTGTCTCATATGTAAATTGTTAAACTGTTATGTTTCATTCACCTCATGATCATATCTAATTGAGCAAATGAAGTGTTTAGGTAGGAATTCATAGTATTGTATGCTCCTCCTATAAATTTGCTCATATTCAATGTTTTCTCCTGTTTAAGGAGGATTCAAAGTCTTATTTGCCCTCCTTAGCTCCTCACCAGTCTTGCCATCCCATTTAAAATCTAGATTTGGTGTTAAATTGCTTGCCTACCTTGCCTCAGTTAATAATCTGTGTAGTCATTATATTTCTCTGTTCAAGCTGTGATTTTTCCCATGCAGCCCAGAAAAACCTCGTCATTTAATTAAAAACCCCAAGCAAACCTTCCTATATCAATTTACTAGCCTAATATCTTTGATCCTAATTGATCAGCTTATCATATTGAAAGATCTACCGAATCTGACCCGAGAGAGCCTTCTCATACCTCGTAGGGCTAGCTACGAGGTGAAATGGTTTGATGTAGCCTTGAAGATTTTCCTTTCTCAGCCTGAGGTGAAATCTCAAGCGCTAACATATTGGCGACCATACTAGGGAGAACAAACTTATCGTTTGCTCATTGACGTGTTATTTCATAAGTCTTAGACGGAGTCTGAAGATACGCCACGTAGCCTTCGAACACGCTCTTGTTTTACATCAGCGTTAGTAGATAAACGCTGCTTCAATCGATCTCCGTAAGCTTGTGAATGTAGCGCTTCATTGACACTTTACCCCAGTACATATATCAAGTTCAGATCTGATTGTTGATGGTGAACAACGATCAGGCACTTGACAGGCTGAAATCATTCACTGGCGACTCCAATTCGATCCAGACACTCCAGTGCTTGCTGATCCGTTCATGCCATGGAAGGGTATGTGGCAGACCCTGCCGTGTGTGAAGCTGTAGAAGAAATAAGACATTTGTTAGCAAATCTTGAATTTGATGAAAATGTTTACAGCGTTTGGCTTCATTTGTTCAAATCTTTAAAGGTCTTCAAAATTGAATTGTGTGAGTTAATTGTTGAAATAATTGAAGACGAGATTCAATGGTTAGATGAGCAAATCAAGTCATACGATTTCCAAGACCCTAAAAAGTTTTTGGAAATCCTTCCTCCATCGCAACAAGAATTCATAGACTTGCCTACAGATATTTATATTGACAATGTGCAGCTGGAAGTATGTCTTGCAGAGTTGGGGCAGCCAACAAAGTCTGGCTTCCGTGATCCTATGGCGGCATATATGGACATGTTTCTCAGTTTGATGGACAAATCAGGTTGTCTTTTCTGTGACCAGGGTCAGCACATGCATGAAGGGCTGCCAGCTACTACATCTGTGACATCTGTGACCTCGTGGCAGCATTCTCAAGCGGCATCATTTTCAGGTCTACTTGAATGGCTAATTTGGCATTTTAGTATTACCTGATCTAGTGTTTGTACAGCAAAGTAGGGTAGCTTTGTAAATAAATAAGCAGTCATAATGGCAGCATCTAGTTTTACTTTGCTTGAAGATTGTTTGAGTTCAGTTTCAGTTTGAAAATAAGTCAAGAGTTGTGTTGATGTTGACTCCATTGCCCAATGGGTAGAGGCACGGTCTGCTCTCCCAAAGTTCTGCGGTTCTTGGCACCTCCAGGAAGCGGCAGCTGCCATCCCAAATGGAGCCGATGTTAGACTCCGTCTCATGTCAGAGATTGATTCTTCTTCAAAACCCTGTTTTGAAGAAGAAATCATTAATATGTTGCTTTTTTAGATTATGTAATTGTTCTTTAGCTCTTCAAAAGGCAGCAGCGTTTTCAAGCTCCTACCTCTGCAAAAGCACATAGAAAACAAATTCAGCATGAGGCTTATGAATAAACGACAGCGCTTTCAATCGGCATGCAAGTCTTTTTGGTTTTTTCATTTTCCTCCACTTCCAGAGCTAGAAAGTTTATATGATTTCCATACAAGATCTTATGGAACTGCAGCTACGAAAATACAGAGAACTCCTTCCTTATCTATGATAGAAGTTAGAGATATTCTTCATTTTCAAAATATACTTGGAAAGAAAAATGTCATTCAGGATAAAGATGAAATTGGCTACGGAAAATCATGATTGGATGAGGAAATATAAGGGTTCAAGCCAATTCCTACTTCATCCTAGGAACACTGAAAAAGTTTCACAGATCCTAAATTATTGTAATTCAAGATGTCTAGCAGTTGTTCCACAAGGTGGTAATACTGGCCTCGTGGGTGGGAGTGTCCTTGTTTTTTATGAGGTGATTGTTAATCTGGGGTTGATGAACAGCATAATTTCCTGTGATAAGGTTAGTGGCATCTTGGTTTGTGAAGCTGGTTGCGTCCTGGAGAATCTTGACACATTTTAGCTGATCAGGGGTATATGATGCCCATTGACCTCGGTGCAAAAGGTAGCTGTCAAATTGGTGGAAATATTTCCACAAATGCAGGGGGCATATGTCTTTTTCGATATGGGTCTCTTCGTGGAAATGTTCTAGGGCTCGAAGTTGTTCTTGCAAATGGCACTGTGGTTGATATGCTTGGAACCTTGAGAAAAGACAATACGGGATATGATTTGTAGTAGTTATTCATTGGAAGTGAAGGCACCCTTGGCATAGTCACAAAGGTTTCAATTCTTGTACCACCAAGGCTTTCATCAATAAATCTTGCCTTTCTTGCATGTGGAGATTACTTGAGCTGCAAGAGACTTCTCTCTGTAGCTAAAAGGAAATTGGGAGAGATTATCTCAGCATTCGAATTTTTAGATCTTGCTTCTTTGGACATGGCTTTGAATCACTTGGAAGGTGTCAAGAACCCTTTACCTTCTTCAAAGAGGAAATTCTATGTTTTGATTGAGACTATTGGTAGCAACCAGTTGCATGACAAAGCAAAGTTGGATGCCTTTCTGGAGAATTGTCTTGAAAATAGTCTCATTGTTGATGGTAGTGGCACAAGACTACAATCAGATTGCTGCATTTTGGTGAATACGTGAGGGTATTACAGAG
Source organism: Pinus taeda (assembly GCA_000404065.3). Classification (NCBI taxonomy): domain Eukaryota; kingdom Viridiplantae; phylum Streptophyta; class Pinopsida; order Pinales; family Pinaceae; genus Pinus; species Pinus taeda. Next base: position 15,469 of record APFE030865485.1, on the reverse strand, counting down.
GCACTAGGGAGAGCAAGTGTTGTTTACCAATATGATTTAATATTCAACACCTATATGAACTTGTTGATGAAACGCGCATGAGGGCATGGTGTGTTTGACACAGCATTCAATTGGTTATGCTCAACTTTGCTCAACTTTTAGAGTCAGTGGCGAGGGCATTCTACAGGATGGGTGCAATTTTCACCCAGCTTTCAACCCCTGGTTTTCCTCACCACTTGGAGATGAGACTATTATCCTCATACTGAGACACTTCTGGCCACTCCTTGAACGTATATTAAGTTCTGATCATATGCAAAATGTTTGTTTGTCAACTGCTGTTTGTAAAGCCCTGTCACAAACTATTCAAGCCTCAGGTCGGAACTTCTCAGCACTGTTAGACCGATTTTGTGTTCACTTTCAAGTGAATGCCACTCTTTCAGAAAACAATTTAGTGGCCTGCTGTGGATTTAGATGTGGATCAGGGTGTAATGGTGGTTTTCCATTATCTGCATAGCGTTATTTCAGTCGAAGGGGTGTAGTAATTGATGAGTGTTATCCCTACTTTGACAACGATGGTTGTAATCACCCTGGTTGTGAGCCTTCATACCCAACACGTCGGTGTGTCAAGCACTACAAGGATAATCAAAATTGATCACACTCCAAGCACTACAGTTCAAATGCATACAGAATCAAATCAGATCCATACAATATAATGGCTGAGGTTTTCACTAATGGTCCGATAGAGGTCTCATTTTTTGTTTATGAGAACTTTGCCCATTATTAAACTGGTGTGTACAAGCATGCCCTGGCTCGTTATTTAGGAAGACATGCTGTCAAGCTAATTGGGTGCATATAACTATGATAGTGTTTGTGGAAAGAGGGCTCTTCATATGATGTATAAAGCTATCATTGAACAGAGCGATCAACCTGTTTTACCCCCGAAATCTTGATTGGAGAGCGATCTTTCGGGATCCATGTCAGCTTTTGTTTGTGGATGTTGGAAGCGTTACCCTGGAGTATTATGGTCTGTTTCTATACAATGTCCAGATCCAAATTTCTTCAATCCTGAACATCGATGGAGGATGTTGCAAAGGCTACTTGTGAAAGCAATTATTGGAAATATTTATCTCGGAGGAAAGATATTTTTACAGTCAGATGTAAAAGAGGTAGCATTGCGCATGAAGAATCAGTTTCTTCAATATGGCAAAAGGAAAAGTTATAATGAGCAACACCCACCAAATGTCATCAATGCAGCTCTAAAGAATGACTTGCAGCTTCATCCTTATTCGAAGTCCCCTGTCAAATGTTACGGTGGAGGTCTCAGTATGGGATTTGGAAGGGACCTGTCTATACAACAAAATCAACAAAAATATATCAGTGCCATCAAAAATAACACTTCCAGTTTTTGAAATGCAATATCAAAAATCACATAATGCAAAGCCGACAACTGAGACAACAGAGGGATTGCGTTCAAGGGTGTCAAGCCCTTTTTCCAGGAAGAACAAAAACATTCAAATGACAGAGATGAAAGAGGTTGGGGACATCTGGAAAGAGCAGTCTTTGTCGTTCAACAAAAGCCGCAAATGCCTGGACGCGTGGATTCATGTGCTCGACAGATATGCCCATTATTATCGGATAAGAAAGATTGTAGGGGGGTCGATTTCCATCCGATATATGCGGTGGATTCATTCCAGATTATCAAAATCTTCTCTTAATTTCGGTAAATGGCCAACGCATTTCCAGATTTGGGGCGTAGTTTGCAAAGTGGCATTCATAGGTTCATTTGCGTGTCAAAAACTTGGATTCGAAACAGGGTAACCTGCTTATTCTCCATGTATGTGGCTCTATGTTATTTATGCTCCCATGAATGTCGTTCTCAACGGTGGTGATCCAAACTACGTGGCTCTTTTATCATCAGGTTTTGCTATTTTGCCTGATGGCATACAGTCAAGTTTGGGTAGCAATAATGACAAAATCTCCAGTGGCTCGTTGATTGACTGTGGCTTTCCCAGATTTTAGTCGACTCTGTGCCAACAGCAAAGCTATCTTTAGGGTCGGTTGCAACTGTCCACAGCCTCCTATCTTGTACAGTGAAAACGCTTGATCGAACAAGGCGCCTCTTGGAGCAAATGGAGGATTCTATTCTATTTTTATGGCTTTAGTTGAAACAGCGCCCCTGTTTTGGGGGTTGATCTGTTGTTTTCTGTTTTTTAGTTGATTTAATGTATAAAAATAATTTTTTTTGGAGAGGGAGAGGGATAGTCAGGAGAGTTTTCTGAGTGCTGGGAGCTACTGGAGTGTAGCAGAGCTTTCTTGTACAGTCTTTGACAGAGAATTTAGTGGAATTTCACAGCTCTGTTTGCTGAGATTCATGTGGTATGTTGATTTAGCATAAGTTTTCCCTTTGTCTCATATGTAAACTGTTAAACTGTTATGTTTCATTCACCTCATGATCATATCTAATTGAGCAAATGAAGTGTTTAGGTAGGAATTCATAGTATTGTATGCTCCTCTTATAAATTTGCTCATATTCAATGTTTTCTCCTATTTAAGGAGGATTCAAAGTCTTATTTGCCCTCCTTAGCTCCTCACCAGTCTTGCCATCCCATTTAAAATCTAGATTTGGTGTTAAATTGCTTGCCTACCTTGCCTCAGTTAATAATCTGTGTAGTCATTATATTTCTCTGTTCAAGCTGTGATTTTGCCCATGCAGCCCAGAAAAACCCCGTCATTTAATTAAAAACCCCAAGCAAACCTTCCTATATCAATTTACTAGCCTAATATCTTTGATCCTAATTGGTCAGCTTATCATATTGAAAGATCTACCGAATCTGACCGAGAGAGCCTTCTCATACCTCGTAGGGCTAGCTACGAGGTGAAATGGTTTGATGTAGCCTTGAAGATTTGCCTTTCTCAGCCTGAGGTGAAATCTCAAGCGCTAACAAGTACTATATTGAAATATAGTACTATAATGAAAAACTTATAGTATTCAAACTATATTGAAACATAGTACTATTGTGCACATGGTCGCACATGGTCTCACACATATCCATTTAACATGTTTTACATGGCTTACCAATGTAAAATATTCCAAGAACTACCACAAACTTCAGGCCAATGTTAATACCACAAACTTCAGGTGTCAGTGTAGCTTTTCATTGATTTAAAATAATACCACAGCGTTAACCAAGCCAACAGCGTGAAGCAAATCAAAGTCGTAGAGAGAAACAACACAAATCAAATCGAAGATGTAGAGAGAAACATCGCAATCTTTTTTATACCAAAAGGCCTGGAAAATGCTCCCAATGATGACTCCTTGTCTGATGCTACACTCTCAACATCATATTATATTCTAGAAAAGCTTATCATCACCGTACATTAAAAAAATCAAGACTTTCAGCTTCGATGTTTCAATACAAAAAAAACCCAATGAAAAGCTCTGAACAACCTTACTCCACTTGCACATTAATCACATTCTTGACCTCCTCTTTTGTAAACTTTGGAACAATGACTTTCAGGATGCCATTCTTCATCATACCATTTAACTTACAGCATTTAAAATAGTTCAATATTCAACCCATACCATTTTACAATATGCCATGAAAAGTTCAATATTCAACACCCTTCAAAACAGTTCAACGGACCAGTGTTCAAAATAGACCAACATTCAAAATGGTTCAATACATACCATGTGATTCGACCAAGCAGACCAGCATTCAAAACGGTTTAATATTCAACGTATTTAACTTCATAAACCAATGAACAATCTCTGGTATACAAGCATGGTATTTAGTGTATGGACAAAAACACAATGCAACTACGCAGTAAACTCTCCAGCATGGTCCGGAGGCGAGGCTCTACTAGAAATTATGGTAGGTCAGAGGATTCAAAATTAATTATGGCAGACAAGCACACAGGGGCAATGGATAGAGAGTAGTAGGTAGAAGGGAGTTACACCTATTTTGGGAGCTGGCTTTGATACCATGTCAGGCCAGACAGTAACTCCTCAAAGAAAAATTGATTCGTATGTTTATTCCTTCAGGTTGGTCTTCATTATATACATGAGGGAGAGACTGTTCACTTCATCTCCCGATGACTGTTCATATTACTTATTTATTTATTTACATTATGTTCACCCAATCCTGATGATTAGGTGTCAACAGTTGCTAATGGGTTTCCTTCCAGCCGACAACTCCACTAGATCCCAGGCCTCATTTTTGTGAAAATATTCCATTTCATCAACCATGGCCTCTTTCCAAAGTTTTCCATCCTTTGAATCCTCTGCTTCCTTCACAGTTCTGGGATCATCATCAGTAATAGATAAAGCAAAATTTGAATAGAAATCAGATGGACTATACCTTTTTGGTTTCCTTCTTTCTCGAAATGATCTTCTCACACCCGGGGTTTGTGGCTCTTCATATTCTAGTTCCTCTTCTGTTGTAGAGTATGATTCTTCCTCCTTTAGCTCAAACTCTATCTTCTTATGTTTTTTTATGGGACTTCATGTTTAATAAAAAAATTCACCTCCCTGAACACCACATCTCGGTTGTACACAACCTTCCTTGTTACTGGGTTCCAAAGCTTATAACCCTTTAAACCATCCCTATACCCAATAAAGATGCACTTTTAAAATTTACTATCCAACTTTGTTGTTTTCTCCTTTGGAACATGTACATATGCATCACATCCAAATACCCTCAGATGTGAAAGAGATGGTTTCTTACCAGTCCATAACTCTTGTGGAGTCTTGTCACGCGGAATGAGTCGATCTTGCGGACAAGATAGACCTTCCTAGAATCTAATGAAGACCTA
>APFE030865479.1:108335-129733 GCA_000404065.3 Pinus taeda | reverse complement strand
TGACCCACTTATTATATTGATGTACCCATGTAGTGCCCATATTGTTACTATTGTGCCCCATAGAAGCCCACTATTGTTATTATTGTGCCCTTACATTATTATTGTTATGTAGGCTCTGATTATGTTATGACCCCTTAGACTCCTATATATAGAAAGGAGGTCTTTTCATTTGTATCATCCAAGAATTGTTCATTTATGTTATGTAAGGAGGTTGCCCCCTCGAAGAAGCTGAATTCTAAGGCGTTGATCCATCTTTTCTATCTTTTCTTGAGCTGGTTTCATAATAGCAAGGGAAGTGTGGGCTGAAGATATCTCACCTTGGTGACTCCACTGTTTCAATTTTATGGTAAACATCTTGGCGACTCCATTGTCCATTTGTGTATTTGAGCATCTTGGCTTTCAAGCAACCCCATACTCACTCTGATGCTACATCAGCTGAAAACTTTCCATTCCTTTGAACCTCAAATCACTCATTTAGGAAGGTTTTCGAGATGGCCCTTCCTGCATTCCTAGCCAATAAATTTCCCCATTGGATTTTTCTTCCATTGCTGGTTATCCAAATCATGTCCCTTCATTTCATGAATGCAATACCTATTTGCCTAGATTCAGTGGAAACACAAATAGAAGGTTGAACCAACACCTGAAGGATTTTCATGAATGCATGGAGCAACAGGGTATTATTTTTGAAGATGTGCAAATGAAATTGTTCATGTACTCTTTAGAAGAAGATTTTAGAGTTTGGTACAAAACAATACCTTGTGGCAACATATCCTCCCTAAAATGTTTTCATAAAGCATTCCATCATTATTGTAAAAGACTATATCCACTGAATGATTATTCGAAGATTGTTGCACACATTTCGATGATGAAGACATTCCCAAGGTTGATGACCCTACTAAAGATGTTTGTGGAGCTTCGCTTCAAGAAAACATCTACTCGCATCAAGAAGCATCACCCAATGAGTAAGAAAGAGAAGAATGAAACATCATCTAGCTGCAAGTAAACTCTTAGAGATCTTATTCTATCGAGTCTGATGCTTCTCCTTCTTATGATGTATATGACTGTGATGGAGAGTCAAGTGATGTAGAGCCACAACACTCCCAGTCATGGGAAGTTGCACAAGAAGAATAGGCCCACCAGGAGGTCAACAAAGAAGCTCCAATACATGATGCACATCCTTCACCTGGAGAACAAGATCAAGAACCTCCTCTGATTTACGATTCATATTATTTAGAGGAGGATGAGATGATCGTAGAGGTTCAGAAGGAATTGTTTACCAGCAAGTGGGGATAAATCTCCCAACAAGAAGTTTTTCAAGAAGAACCCAAAGTTGAAAGACCATGCAGAGCCTGCTATTACTTGTTGCAGAAGGATTTCGGCCATGAACTCTTAGTAGATTCTCCGATCTACGACTCTTACAATTCTGATAATGAAGAATCTATTGCAGAATTCCAAGAGGGTTGGCCCTTTGAAGAATGGGTAGTAAAAGACTGACAACAAGTTTTTCTTGAAAAATCTAAGGCTGAGGGGCTGAATAGTGTGTGTGGACGCCCTGACCATGAAGACATTAGTCAACAGACTGTTTGTAAAAAAGAGGCAGTTGCAAACATTCCTTGTCAATTCCATGACCCTATAGTTGAGTACATGAGCATATTCTTAAACCAACAACAGAGGTTGTTTCAGCAACATGTATCAGGTTCTTTGTTTGAAGACTTTTCATGGTGCATGCTTGTTTTAATTTCTATTTTTCAGCAACATGAAGGCACTAGGTCCAACACCCAAATGTTGGCCTAGTTCCATTGGAAGGTTGAACTCACTTAGGTGAATTGAGCCCTGTGCATAAGTAGGAATGTATATAAATAAGCTCACTATCTAAGCATTTACTTTCCAGTTGTTAGAATTTTTATTCTTGCATTTTAGTTTGAGGAGGAAGTGACTCCCTACAAACAAAGGTTCATGGAGATTTTACGTAAGTTCATATATTTCTGACTCCATGTCCAATGGTGAAGGATACTGGTCTGGAGGTTCTCAACACCTTGCCAGCAAGACACTAACCCCAGTAGGATCCAATGTTGTCACTTACTGCTAAATGTGTTTTCAGCTATGAAAATGGTAAGAAAGAGTAGTGAAATTTGAACCCATTTCCCAAGCCACAAAAGCTCTCAAAGCCAAATTAGACCCTCTTCATTGCATAGTGCTCAGAATGATCTTTCCAATGGTATATGGAAGTCCGAAAATGGACTTCCGGGTCAAAAGATAGGGCTTGTTAAATTTCGAAGGTTCTGTCGCCTTAAAGGGAAGGAGAAAAGCATATCAGAGGCTCGGGAACTCATCGCAATCACAAATCGACATTTTTCTCAAGTGACAACAGGGAAGAACGGAAATATCTGCGATTGGTCGATCGTCGATATCGCAAATCGCCAATCGGCTGAGCCCCAGGCACAGTCCATCGGCTTATCCCTTGATATCAGGCATCCCATAGTCCCACATATCGCATCCCGCATCTCGCAGTCCCACATCATCGCAGTCTCACATATCGCAATCTTGCAGTTCTGCATCATCTTAGTCTTGCATATCGCAATACCACAATCCTGCATCATCATAGTCCCATGATATCTGAAAATCGACAATTGACAGGCCCGATGGGCCATCCTTAAGGAATGCGAGGATGAAATAGGCCAATAGCACAAAATCATCGAGAATTTAGGCTTTAGTGATAAAGCGCTGGGAGGGGTGGATTGTATTTAACAAAGGAATTCACGAAAAAAACCAAGGACAGATGGGCCCTTTTCTCTCTCCTCCTGGGAGGCCACGTGGCAGAGCACCATTGGTCCGGATGAATCCACATGGCAGTTGATGTCAGCATTATGTGGCAGTACAAAGGACATGTGGCATGTAGATTCAGCTTTTTCAGGGGTCCTGTGGGGGCATTTTTGGGTGACATGCGTCACCACTCAGGAGGTGCCATGTGGCACTGGTGACATCATCAATCCCGCAATTAGCGGTCACTCAAAGAAAAGTTTCCTCCTCTACTGAAGTCCCTTTCCGCTTGCGATTGCGATATGCAAGAACTTCCCGAATGCGATATTTTATGTGTTACATCTTACGGAGATTTCACGTCAGGGCAATTAGCCAACACTATGAAAGGAGGTAAAAGTTCCCCTCTCTTGTGTTGCGATTGCGATATCTTTAGTGGGCCCGATTTCTCAGATCGACGATCACAAGTGTCAAGGTGAATGCCGCAGACAAAGCACTACAAATCGCCAGTATGCGATATTCTCTGTAACAAAGGAAAAAGGCCCCTCGGAAGGCAGTCCAAAGCCCCTAGTGCCTTAGGGCTAAGCACCTGGACATAGCCCTTGGTCATATGAAGAGAACACCCGAAGGGACTATACCCAAAGGGGGCCAAGGGGCATCAAATCTTGTTGTTCCATGATGTTTTAAAGAGGAAAAGCCTCGATGCAACGATGCTTGATAACATGGTACAAAGATTTAAAGGTGGATGTGTCGGCAGCTAAAGCATTGAATGAAGTATGGTGCAACGGTAAACCAATATAGGGGGGTTCAGGAAGACTTAATGGCTCAGCATGGAGCTCCACTACGATACCCAACAAAGGACTGCCTGTACACACTCCATTCCCACTCAGCGACAAGCATTTATAGTTGACCCACTCCCTACTCCAAAAAATGAGCTATTCAGGCAGTCAAGGTGGATGTGACAGGGACAAGCTGAGTAGCTAGAGGGAGGCACGATGACAGAGACACGAACTGACCAGAGGTTTTCACAGGAACGGCAGAAGGACCTCTTCCTCCATCATCCTCCAGTTTCCTTTTATTTCTGCAATTTCTGTTTATTTCCAAGAAGGGATCAAATCTCGATTGTAATCATCTTGGGCAGCATAGCCTGGCACGCCTAGACAACTAGTCTATGAGATAGCTGGAACTTGGGTGAAGATATTTTGTAAATTGTAATCCAAGATCCCCCTATTCTTATAAATAGGGGGAAGAAAGACTTAACAGAGGTTCCATAATTTCGCATCCGCAGGGTCTGAATTCTGAGATGCCACTTTGGTTCGATTTGCTTATTCATGGGGGACTTGACTGATGTTGTGTTGAATGTGATGGACTAGTTATTTGGACCTTCTAAGTATTAATGAAACTTTCCCGGTGATTCCAAGCAAATCAATGTGCAGTATGTTTCCTCTTTGTAAATCTCATTTCATTGTGTCTTCCCTTCTCTGAAATAGTATAATGAGGCTGTTGGTTTCTCTCTAATTCATGGATTTATCTAGGCTGCTAAATAGAGAACAATACCTGCGTCATATTACAGATTTACCCATGTTATTCAATAGCCTACACTACCTATAGTGATTTCAGATTTATTTATGTTATTGGATTAACCTACATTACCTATGTCAGCCCAAACTTACTCATGTTGTATGGCGCTAATGATACCTATGTTATATATGGCCAAAAACCTTAATTTGCACCCCGCTATTTCTTCCATTTCACCTCCTCCCTCTTCCATATGTCTACTGGAACATGGTTGTTGATGATTTTGTTTGTTTACAACCCCACACATCTATTTCCCTGCTTCCTCTCTTCCTCTCCACCTCTACTACAACTTTGGTATTAAGTTGTCTCATTGTTGTGTGTCGACCACCAGAGAAAGACATTTCTCTTTGAGGTTGCCCCAATATACCCCCCTGCATTTGGATACATGTATTGGCTTGAGTCTACCTTAATGAAGACATATTGAACCAAGCCCCTTTTATTATCTTTTTAGTACATGACAATTGGAGTGTTGCAAAAACCCCTCATAGATAATCTTCCATGCACTCCTCTATTTAAGATGTCATAGGCACTGGTCTACAATCAATCCAGAGGTTCTCTCTATGAAGCTTTCTGGGTTCCCTGAAGCACTCGTGCTAAGGGTGTCATCTAAAGCTACAACACTCTCTCAACAATCTCAACACTGTTGTTAGGTGCTCTGCATGCTCTTCCTCATTCTTAGAATATATCAATATGTCATCAATGAACACTATCACAAACTTGTCCAGATAAGGATGCAACGCATTGTTCATCAAACACATGAAAGTAGTTGGAGCATTAGTAAGACCAAAAGTAACCACCACAAACTCATAATGCCCATACCTAGTACGAAATGAGGTCTTGTAAATATATTCTTCGTTGATGCGCACCTAATGATATCCTAATGTCAAGTCAATATTTGAAAACATTCTTGCTCCATTTAACTGATCAAACATGTCATCAATCCTCGACAATGCGTACTTGTCCTTAATAGTCACCTTCTTCAACTATTATAATCAATGCACAACCTAAGAGTACCATCCTTCTTCTTTACAAACAATATTGGTGCACCCCAAGGCGACACACTTGGCCTTATGAATCCCTTATCAAGCATTTTCTTAAGTTGTAACTTCAATTCCATCAACTCTGGAGTGCTCATCCTGTACGGTGCCTTTGATGTTAGTGTTGCTCATAGTGCCAACTCAATAGAAAAATCCACTTCCCTACGAGGTGGTAACTCTAAAATCTCTCTTGGAAACACATCCTAAAACTACTGCAAAACAAGATACCTCTTCAAGACTTCATCATCCTTGACATCCTTTCCTTTGCCACTGGAAATATGCACTGCAAATAATACACACCCTTTCCTGCAACTGTGCTTTTCCTGCATAGTTGTAACCATTCTCACTAATGTAGGCTACTTCTTTCCCTGCAAAATTCTTTTTTCTCCATTACCTTCCAGGCGCTTAATAGTCTTCTCGTAACAATCTACCTCAATCCTCTAAAGGTATAATCAATCCATTCCCAAAATCATGTTGTATGAACCCAATGGAAGCACATTAAGATGTTTTGATGTAGGCACACCATTCAACTCAAATGCATAAGCTCTCACCCAATGATGAACTCTTTTATTGGTCCCTGTAGCCAACTACACCAACCAAGACTATGCATGCACTTCTTTACTCAAGTCACACTTATCCACTAGGTTAGGTGTTATCCCTATTTGCCACTACGTTATAGTAAGAGAGGCTAAAGATAAAATTACCTTAGTTGTTGGATAGAATGCATCCCCTTTCACATGTTATTTTACTTGTGTGAGATTTATCCCATGTTAAAAGGGTGAAATTACATAATTGAGCAATTTCTCATAATTATTTCCAAAATATTATAATTATGAGATAATAATTATTTCATAATTGAGATAATTGAGAAAAATGTTTCTAGAGTTTTCCATTCCCAAGGAGATCAACTTGACCCATTTGTGTATGAGTTGGATAGGGGTCCATTATTGTAGAAGTTTCCTAACTTCTCAATCCCCTAAGTGTCTAGATACATTCTCTCAAAGGATAGAATGAGCCTATATAATATCACCAAGAGGAAAGGAGGTTAGATCTAGTATCCACAATATAGCGTGAGAGCTCTACTGTATTGGGAGAGGAGACCATGCTACAAGCTTGAGGAGAGGATCTCATTTGTTGAAGGTATAATTGTACCATTTGATTCACGATTAATGAAATTATGTGTTCCTTCCTATTAATCTATGCTTATGGTTGACAATACATGTTAATGTTTATTTGAGCTAACATTCATATGTGAAAGGCTATTTGTGGTTTTTGTTCGATGATGCATGTGTGTAGGTAGTATATCTATTGAAGGAGGCAATATGTCTTGGTTGAAGTGAAGACTTTCTGCATCGAACCCAACACCCTTCACCAATCTACGAGGATTGCAGGTGTGAACTCAAACCCTTAGAGTAGGGCCTCTATGCATGATTGACTACTTGAGCATATAAATTGAGATTTATATATGTTATTTCATTGGTATTTTGTTTTGTTGTTTGGCAAACCTTTCTAGGGCCATAAGGTTGTGGATCAATAGCTCATTGCGTGTGATTTTTTCCACAACGGAATTGGTGCTTTTAGTGAGAGTGTGCCATGGTTGTCTTTAGATCTCCTCATCTTCTTTATGTTTTTTGGTTTTCTCTCGTTTCCATTGATTTCTCTGTGCTTTTTTGGAATCATTTTGATCTCCATTGGTTTTACTTGCCTCAAATCTGATATGATCTTAGATTATGGAGTTTTGTTTTTGCTTTTTGTATGAGAGAATAACATATTTGGGAATTCAAATCAAATTATGAATTTTTATATACAAAATTTGATTTAATTGACCACAAATTTGGATTCCTATTGGTTTTTTGCCCAAAAATAAAGAACAAAAAAAAATCACTGAAAAACGGCTTCGTATGAGGATTTTATGGCCGATTAAAGTTATCTAGTCAAATTTTCTTCCCAACATCACGCATAGGTCCGCCTACAGTGCGGTTGAGACTCTTCAACTAATTTTTTTTTTAGTGTTTAATATGTGGTTATAACCGCATTGCACACGAATCTTCCACGCAATTAGAGCTATAACCCCAAAACTTTAAAAACTCCTTTTGAAACCCTTTGCCTTAGACTTGCTCTGCTTTTGTCCCTTTGTCTAGAGTCTGGATCTGTCTCAGGTCTAATTTTGGTTGGATGCTTTGTTTAGATTTGAGTGTTTATTTTGGAAGGGTTTCTTGCTGCATTTTGGATTTCAATCTTTCTCTTTCTCTCTGATCTCCTCTGATCTTTTGGATCTGCTATTACTATTGCTATCAACTATTACATACCCCTAATCAACATCCACCTTATTTGGCTTGTTTGAGGTCCTCCATTGCCCATCTTCTTCAAATTTTCTGTGAGGTTTCTTAGTGCTTTCGTTGAAGCTATTTTTGTGAGTGCCAGTTTAGATCTGCCTTGCATTTCAACTTTGCAACCTTTTTTCCTTTGTTTGGATTTTATCACTTTTACTTGAGTGATTTTTCTTGTGTTTCATTACTTTCATTTGCGAGTGGTGGTGTTTTCTCTTTGGTTGCGTGGTTGTCATCTAAAAAAGTTTATTTGGGTGTGTTTTTATCTATTTGGTATCACTCCCTCTTAATCTTCTTTAGGCCTTCCTACCACTAGGGTTTGTTGTTGACCTTTGTAGAACATTGGCTCTTATTGAGACATTGTGCTATAACCCTAACCATTGACACTTCCTTCCTTTTCCACTTTTGGATTTCTTGTTGATTGCTTGAGAGTGCTTGTTTGACTTTGGATTCCTAATTGTGATGTTTTTGAAGTGCTTTGCGTTCTAGTTTGGGGACTATTTTGGCCTCTTTTCGATTTTTTCTTTTGGATTTGTTTTTGTGTCACAATTCTTATAACTTTGGGGATTTTTCATTTAGTAATTAGTGAGAGCTGCATCTTGGGTAGGGATTTGGGTGTTTTGAAGTGAAAGGCTCGTACCCTCCTGTAGTTAACACTCATCCCATTGAAAAGAAAAACTTGAATATAGCTACATTAGGGTTACTAACAAGAGTCTGTCACACCATCTAAGTTTCACGCTGCATCCCAACTGTGTAAGCAACCGCCATTTAAAATCAACGCAATAATAAAAACAACTATCCTCGTATTTTTCTTTCATTGGTAATACACCAATATTAGCTTAGGCTAGGGTCTTGGAGATAGGTGTGTGAGTCAACTACTTCAAGACTACAAAACTAACTTAGCAGCTTGCAGTAGGGAGATAAATCCACTAGCAGTAGTGCAATCTGGGAAGCCCTTCTAACATGAGGGTTAATCACGAGGTCACGCTTGGGCTAGGCGAGGTGACATACCCCATTTCACTTAGTTTCAGGTGGCGTAGATTGCAAAATTTGTACATATTACAAATGGTGTTATTAGCATTTTATTGTAGCACTTGGGGGCCACTTGGGAGGCAACTATCAAGAGGGTTTTAGACTTAGCTATCATGCCCTTGCGTGTGAATTTGGCTGACAATTGCCCCCCCGAGATGTGTTATTGTTGATGGTAACCTTAGTTTCTATTATTTTAGGGCTCCTACACAGGTACAAGGTCGGGATCATCTTCTCTGTACCTGGGACAAATATTAGTCATACTCTCTCAGTCCTCTCGCGGGGGGGGTGTGCCCCACGGCTAATAAGGGCACTTGGATTGAGTTTGAAACTAAAAAGGATGAGAAGAAGGTTACTAGTATAACTATTCCACTACCAACATCTTTGTATTTGGTTTGTGTGTGCCTACCTCCTAGGACTTTTCTAGTGTGTGTTGTTTGGTCCAAGTCAATAGTTTGGCCTTAGGGTTGTTTGTACTAACTTAATTTGGTTAATTTACATATATTCACCCTGGATTAACCAAGTCGTCGTCAGTCATGTTCAATTCACGATTTGCCTTCTGAACGAGGTGGACTTGTCACTCCTGCTCGAAGAGTGCCTATCGGTGCTTAAGACTTTTACCATTCTATAGTTTTGGAATCTATTCCTGGTCCTCCTGGTAGTGTTTTGATATCTATAGAGATATTGGTGGATGATTCTATCTCTCCCACCAATCCACCTTTGACCGATCCTTTAGGACTGGAGTTATTGTGGCTGAATCTTGATGGTTATACTCCTTCACACACATTCGTCCCTATCTTACCTATGGAGGGAGTTGGTCCTTGTTACCCTCTAGATCCACAGTTTCTGCTGCCATGTCATTGTTGCCACCATTGAGTGTAGCATGATCTACACCTTTGTCTACACCTCTCATATCTACTTGGGGCATTCCACCAATCTCATCTATGGCTCCTACAAATTTCCCTAGTGTTCCTATGCCTACTCCTTCATCCATGGTGACTTTGGTTGTTAATCTTAGTCAACCAGTATGGTTAGGAATCTTTACTCATAGTTTTTCCCAACCTATGGTTCATTTTCCTCAAATAAGAACAGTCACTTTGTTAATATAGGTTGTCATTGATGTCAATATGGCAGTATTTGTGATGGCAAATTCTTGTGACATGTGTGGTTTCCCATTGATCATAATACTTCTCATGGAGGATCCAAGGATTGAATACAAACATAATAGAAACAGTGGAACCGAGGAGGAAATATATCAGATTCTATTAGAAGAGAAAGAGAAAGAGTAAAGAGGAGAAGCCATCGTGAAGCCAAAAAGTAAGAGAAAGAGTTCGTCAAAAGCCATCAAAGAAGCAGGTTACGGAGCAACAGAAGCATGTTTCCGCATATGCCCAAGGGTAAGTGTTATTGAAGAACAAAGAGCGACAATGATATCAGAGGAGTAAATAAGAAAACATCGGAGGAACCATATCGGAAGTATCGCATGTAATATATGCCCAAGAAGAACCGATAGGAAGAAAACAACGGAGGATCATAAACAGAGTTATTGGAGGTCACAGGAAGATAAGTTATAGGAGTAACAACTATCAGAAGAGTAGAAGAGTGAAGAGAAGCCACAAGAAAGCCAAGCCAAGAGTAAGAGTCTGTTACAAACTGTTTTTATTGAAATATCACATATGCTCAAAAGTAAAAGCCATATCAGATATATCACATGAAATATTGGAGGAGCTAACATAACGGAGGAGTTAACAGTGTTATTGGAGGAATTATACCGACAACTTTATTATCTGTTACCACTCGAATTCCCCGATTGCGATTTGAGTTGTGGACCCGACTGCTCCAATAGAACACTCTCTATTGTTATATCGCATCTGCCATACCAGAACTTCCGCATCAGAAGTTATGTATTGCAAAGGAATGTCACACTCAAAATTTGCGATTGCGATATATATACGAACCCACGAGACCATTACAATACACCGTAATACAACATCGCATATGCCACATCACAAGTTCTTTTAAAGCTATTTTCACATTATAACCCTGATTGTGATATAAGGTGCAGACCTGATCGCTCCATTATAACATGCCCTAAAGAAATATTGCATCTGTCGTATCGAAACTTTCATATCGCAAGACTTAAAGGGATGTTACGTTAAAACCCCCGATTCCGATATATATTACGGACCTGACTGCACCATTTAACATGACTAAATGTAATATCGCATCTGCTGTATCGCAAGTTTCAAAGGGATGTTAAAACCTCTGATTGCGATAGAGTTGTGGACCCAATGGATTCATTAAAATAGTTCATTTAATATTGCATCCACTCCATCGAAAGACAAATCCTGTACACACTTGTAAAACCTCCAATTTTTATGAAGTTGCAATTGTGGGGTTAAAGGAATGACGTGGCACATGGGACCTCCAATATGGGTTACGGATCTAAGGCATCTAACAAAGAGAATAAGTAACAGTTCACAACTCGTGAACTTGAAGGAACAGAGGAAGTCGAAGATCAAACGAGAAAGAAGGAACCCAAAGTTCAAGCGAACGAAAGAGGAAGCCAAAGGTCAAGCAAACGAAAGAGAAAGCCGAAGGTCTAATAGACGATGAAGGTACACAAGAAGCCGAAGATAGAGTGAGAAGAAGGTAAGGCCGTAGGTCCAGCAGGACAAAAGCAAGGTCATAGGTCCAGCAGGACAGAAATAAGGCCGTAGGGCCAGCAAGACAGAAGGAAGGCCATAGGTCCAGCAGGACAGAAGGAAGGCCGTAGGTTCAACAGGACAGAAGGAAACCGAAGGTCCAGCAGGATAGAAGGAAGCCGAAGGTCCAGCAGGACAAAAGGAAGCTGAAGGTCGAGCAGGATAGGAGGAAGCCAAAGGATGAAGCAATTCTGTTGATTGGGTTAATCTTTGGAAGGCTCAAACCTGTGATAAATTAATCTATGGAAGAAGTACAGAACGCAATTTGAAGAACAATTATGTGAAAGGAAATAAAGTTTCATATGTCATCATTTGAAGGGAGAAGTAGACAACACCAACATTGAAGTGTATCTAAGTTTGTTTCTTGGAAGTAAGATATCGCGACAGTAAGAGGTAACTTTGCAGACCTTGTGTGTGCAATATGAAGAGTTGTGAAGACTTCTTCATATAAAGACAGGTTGTCATTAATGATGTAGCATGGAGACTACAGTGAAGCTGTAGATTGAAAGAACTCAGTGAAGAATAGTTTGGGAGCAGAGAATTACTACCAAACATATCTTGACAAGATAAGGTCGAAGCCCTTGGGGTTGGTGCCTCAAAATTGGAAGGATTAGTGTCCTTGGAGTTGGTGCTCCTAAATCCAAGGTTGGTGCCTTGACAAGATAGGGTTGGAGCCCTTGGGGTTGGTGCCTCATAATTGGAAGGATTGGTGTCCTTGGAGTTGGTGCTCCTAAACACAAGGTAGGTGCCTTGACAAGACAGGGTTGGTGCCCTGGAGGTTGGAGCCTCAGAAAAAGTCCAAGTTGGTGCTTGACAACATGTCAGAGCCTTATATATATTGTATTTGATTTATTGTAAAGATTATATTAATAAAAACATTTATTCCTAGTGTTCATTTTGTGTTCTAAATATAAATGATTTAACTGGTAAAAATAACAATTGAAAAGGAATACTGATTCACCCCCCTCTCAGTATTTCCAACACACTTCCAAAAATGTGTGGGAAATATCATTAGTTGCTCCTAGCGAACCTGGGGTAAGTGTTGCTTCAAATATGTCTCAAACTTGATATAGTTAGTTGTTTAGAGGGACGCCAACCTCTAGTACTCTTCCTGGAGAGACTAGTTTACCTAGGGGAAACCTTTCCATTAGCATTATCGCTTCTATGAGTTACCCTCCTTATGTCAGTGCTACTACACAAGCTGGTCCATATGTCCTTGTTAGGTACCACCCCATTAGCAGTCATGTTCTTGGGGGTCCTACGCTCTCTGGGGGCATTCACCCTAGGGGGAAAACTCCTCTCACCGATCATGCTGGCCCACATAATCTATATGCTGGGATGAACCCTTTTCAGAGCCAACAACCTTTACAACATAATCCTTATATGGGGGGACCTCACAGTTGGTTCGATGGCTCTCCTACCTATGATATGTTTAGTCAAATCCATAATCCATATTTATCTTCACTTGTTCTACTATATATAGCAAAGCTAACAAATGAACACATCTAACGTGATCCTTGGCGGTTACCTATGCGTGCAAAGTTACCATATGATATCCGAAGTTTGAAGGAAATCTTGGAGAGAATCCATCCACCCATATTACCACTTACCATTTGTGGTGTTCGTCAAACTCTTTAGTGGATGTTTCGATCAAATTATGCTTGTTCCAACATACATTAACTGGAGATGTTGCAAAATGGTACATTGAATTGGATACCGCATCTTACAATGATTTTTCATCCTTGGCCCAAACTTTCTTAACCCATTTTCAGTTGCCTATGAGGTATGACATTGATTCCGACCTTTTGTCTAACTATAAACAAGACGATGCCACCTTGATTTTTAATCATATCCATGAGTGGAGACGATGTAAGAGGTTGGTTAGAACCAAACTTCCCGATGAAATATTATGAAAATTGTTCATTCGATCATTACGACCTTAAATTGCCAAAGATGTCTCTATGTTTAGAGTTGTTATTGAGGAACAAGTCATCTTAGCTGCCCAACAATTGGATTTGATATATTCTTAGTCAGGCATACTTTATGAAGTACTCGCGCTCCACAACCTTCCATTGACCCACCTAAACTTGCTCCCAGCCCACACATTGATGGTGTGATTGGGTTTGTTTCTAATTCCAAGAGCCAACTTGCTGCCCAACTTGGGAAATTGATTATTACATCGCAAGCCCCAATAATTGCGTCTAGCTCTACAAAAGCACCTCCTTATGAGTAGTCCACCGATGTTATTATGATGAAGTCTACAACACCAAAGAACAATCAATAACCTGGTGGTAAAATGAAAAACAAGAATAAACATAAAACCCACACTGCTCAAGAGACTCAACCGAATCAAACTAATTAGGGAGAGGGAACATCTAAGTCGTAAGATTAAGTTCCCTTGCAAGATTTTTCAAGGTGAACATTTAACTCATGAGTACCTCAAATGCATGAAGTTGATAGGTTTCTTGCACTGCCACCTGCTACCCAACAACTTGTTGTTTTAACTCATCCATTCCCTACACAACCTCAACACTAAATAGTTGCACAACCTCCTCCATCTCCGCAAGGGAGCAATGAGGGGTCCATTTTTAATCTTGCAAATAATTCATCTATCTTTATGTGCAAAGAGAACATCAGTGTGACCATGCAGGCTAAATCTCATGATGTTCCTGAGTTGAGTTCTTCTTCTAAGGACTCACCCACTCCACCTCCTTCCACCAGACCTCTCACGTTAGATAAGTCATTGGAACTTGTTTACCACCCACCTAAGGGTGTTGTTCGTAAGACACCACACCACCCATTTCGCAGGTTTACCAACATTGTAGTATTGTTGAAGACTTAGGCCAAGCTCCATGTATCATGTCTACTTTGGAGGTTTTGCAAAGTTTTCCTCAACAACACAAAGCCTTCTTATCTACGATCGATGGGGTGGACCCCTCAGACTCAAATATTATCACCTTTAATGTTCACAAGGCTGCTATTCGACTTTCCCACCAGATCACTTTTCATATTACTATGTGCGTCTTTCAAAGGGGTGTGCATCACACTTTGGTGGATGAAGGCTCTTCTACTTGTGTCATGTTAGCATCACGTTGGAAAGCTCTCGGTTCTGCGGTACTCGCAAAGTCGACTACTACTCTTCAGGCATTTGATGGACATCATTTCGTACCTAAGGGGGTTCTTCCCAAATTTTCCATTGAGTTAGCGAGAAAAATTGCCTATGTCGATGTTGAAGTCGTCAAAGCTCCTTTAGATTATAACCTACTCCTTGGGTATAGTTGGTTTTATGCTATGCTTGTTGTTGTGTCTTTGGTATTTTATGTTCTTTGCTTTCCCCATGAAGGCACGATAGTCATGATTGATCAGTTGGACTATTGTGTTCTGGTAACTTAGCTTACCACTACGGGGAATTCAATCCCACTTGTTGGATATAACCGTGGTCATTATGAAAATGTTGGTGCGGGCTTGTTCGAAAGTTCATCCCTTATTGATATCTTTCCTCAATTACCACTGCTTGACATTCCTTTATCCTCTTCTAAAGCTCCTATGCATATGATCTATTCTAATACCTATGGACCCCATAGACCTCTTGATCCTTGGTTGATGTCTCTTGATCGTATGGAAGACAATCAAGCTAATGAGCATCCTTCGCCACCATTTGTGGAAGAGATTGCCTCTCCAGTAGTCCTGTTAGTACCTCTTGACGTTGGTCAGAAACTCCATCATAATATGGAATATGACTGGGTGTTAGTTCTCGGATTGCCCTAGTAACTAGCAACAACCCGATAAGACATTCACTGAGGGTTAGAAACCCTCCGGCTCTAGGTGACAAGGGATGGACTCCCTTTCACCACAAGGGGGTGTTCTCTAGTAGTAATGTTTTTTTTGTCGGTAAAAGTGGGATCTTTCATTTTCTATTGCATCATGTTATAGTAATTACAAAAGTTTGGTGACCTCAACCCGCCCCGTAGGGAAACCGGGTCTATTGGCCACCTAAAATCCTTAAAAGCCATCCAGTAAAAGAAAAGTTTCAGTCTATTAGTCCATGCCAAGTGAACTTTACTATCAAATGCACTACACTTGCTACTATTCAGCATTGTAAACAGACTGTAAATGAAGCTGAAGACTTGACTATCCAAACTACGTCTTAACAAAAACTAGCAAAATCTAATCAAAAGCATAAACGAAGCATGATAGATTAGTCTACCACATTTTCAGGCAAGGTCTCTTCAGCTTTTGTCTCTGGCACTATCTTCTTCAGGAGTTGTTTAATTTCTTCAAGCTTTTCATCTTGCATGAGTAGGGTAATCTGAAAGTTCTTCATTTCTTTCTTTAAGTTCGGTATGCCCTGGGCCTCCTCAGCCAATTCCATTGCTACTTGTTCCATCACTTTTGCCATAATTCTCTTTACAACCCAGTAAACATGTAATGCTTGCTTATAAAGAGATAGTTGGCCTCTGGTATTACCTGGATCGGGAATCAAATTTCCCCAGTCCTCCATTTCCGCTCCTGAGTCCTCTTGCAGCGCATTGTCTTCTATATGTTGAATTATGCTACGGATCTCAGCATCCGTGCTTTCCTTATAGGCTTTCTCCGCTTCATGAATAATCTGATTCATGGTTCGACGTCCTCGTTTATGTTCCACTGACGGTTCCGGGTCTGCCTGATGCCTTTCAGATCTCCTGCTTCGGCCCCTGCCTCGACGTCCGCCTCTCCTACGTGGATGCATGGGCCCTTTCCTGGCTGCTGGTTCACTACACTGCTCAATTTCAAAGTTTATACTCTCTGTTGCTCCCTCACCTCGCTGTCCTCTGGTTCTCTTCTCGACATCTGTTCTTGTGCCTCGTTGATTATCCCCTGGGCTCCGGGTCTTCCTTTCTCCAGCTTTCCTGGCTATAGTTTGGTGCGGCTTCTTTATTATCTCTACTTCCTCGTCAAACGTGTGTTTTTCCCCTATCACTTGGTCCTAGGTTATGCCCTCCCACGTTCTGCGCGTGATTCTGCTCTGCCCTGCCTTATGAACCTCCATTTTCGTGGCTGCTTTCGTCTCTATCTCCCTCGCTGCAACTGTAGAGTGTCTTACAAAATCGCCACTTGTACTCACTATCTGTGCAGAGGAGAGGGCTACCTTATCACTCCGGCTCCAAATGCTCTTAACCGTTCTTCCTTTGCTCCTTCGCACTGCTAGCCTCTACTGGAGTTCCTCTCCTTTTCTTCTGCCCTGCGTCACCTTCTTTCAGCGCTTGCCTTTCCTTGGGGAGCCCTTTGAACTCTTGCAATCCACCTTCCTGCCTCTCGCTTCCATGCCGCCTTTCTTACCATCTCCCCTCCTCTTCTGATCATTGCCCTTCTTCCCATCAACTGTCTTGATTGCCTTGACAGATCCTGGCCTCGGGATCTTAACACTTCTGAACTTCATCATTCCAGTTCGTGTGTTGTAAATGACTCATGGTGGTTCCTCCTGCCACCTCGCTCGATCCATTATTTCGCCGTGCTTCCCCATCTCCTCCACCCCGATCGGGGGTTCTCTAGTAGTAATGTTGATTAAATAAGTGTTCTTCAAATATAAAATGATTAAGCCAAATTAATGACGATGAGTGCTTTTAATTAAAAAAGAATTTAGGTAAATAACTTTGAAACGAAACATGTGTAAATTTAAATCCATGGTTGAAATAAATAATAAAGTGTATAATTAAAATAAACTAACATAAACTACATAAAATAAAATACATATGGGAAAAGTATAATAAAATGAAATAAAATATCTCTATAATTTGATTATAGTGTTATTAATTTAAATGTAAACATAAAGTAATTAATATCAAATATTATATTACTTTATAGATAATGCATGAAATAAATAGCTAACAAGATTCATTTTGCCAACAACATATGTGGGTAAATAAATGGTTCCATAAAGTTTATAAAAGATTAATAAAGTGCCCACTGTTATTAATCTATTAATAATTATCAAAATATAGGTATAAAAGCCGAAAAGCATATAAATAAAATAAATCAAAACAAAGAAAAACAAAATAAAGAGAATCTGGTTTGAAAAACATTTAAGTTAAATATGTGAATTAGACATGTATATCATGTATTTGCATGCCTACAACTTGCAAAATTTAGTCTAAACATGATTTAGAATCTTTTAAATAACATGGATTATTAAAGATTGAAATCAATTTATGTGCACAACGTTTTCCTGTGTAATCAAGTTAGATTAGAGATCTTATGCATTTAACAAGTAAACCCTAGGTAAAAAGGACAAGTAAAAAGAAATAAATTAATGTTATTTTTAATGCAATCTTTTTATGAAATATTGTTAGTAAATATTTAATGTCATGCATTATAATATTTAATTTACAATATACTAAAGAAATTTCTCAATCTAATTACTCCCAATATTATTCGTATCCTAGAAAGCAACAAACCAAGTAAATGTTAAGTGAAACATGAATTGATCAAGTCATATTCATAAGACATTTGTTGAATCAGAACATTCAAAATTTAAACAAAAGAAAACACATAAACAAAAAGGTGCACATAAATAAAGAAAACGAAAATGAATTATTTATTAAAAATTGTACATCTTTACATCACAAGCTCCTCATGGATCCAACCTATAAATAAATTATAGGCAGAGTTTTCCCAAGCGTGAGTCCTTTCTCCCAAAGCCTCTTTCCGAAATTCTTGAATCAAGATCTCAACCCCCTCCAAATGAAGAACAAGGTTTTTTTTATACATAAATGTTTGATAACCGAAACACAACTGCTCATTTTATTAAAAGAAAATAAAAATAATTTATGGAATCAGTTCCACAACTCCTTCTTTGTTAATTCTTTTTATATCATTTAATTTAATTTAATTGCTCAAATCATTCACATTAAAATGTCGTTAAAATAGTTTTCCTGCATTAGAGAGAAAAACATAAATTAGTTCTCAAATAATAAATAAAATTTAAGTATAAATTCACACTTCTCCCAAGATCATTTAACGTAACATTACAAAATAAATTTAATTTTTATGTTGAATAAAATATAGTAAAAAAATTCTCATTATAAAAAAACATTAAGTTAAACATATGTTTAATAAATAAATTAGCTTTCCAGAACATTCATTGCGAAAATAATTTCAAATTATTGAAGTATTTGATATATTTCCTTTAATTTTCATCCCATGCCGCATTTATCCCTGCACATTCTCCATCCAACCATAAAAGATGAAATTGCGCGTTTAAATGAAATACAATGTGAAATATATATCTATATCGTTATATATATAAAGTTTGAATACAAATCAATTCAAGTTTCAGACTTATTCTTAATTAAAATTAATATTTTTTAAATAACAAAATTACCTATATAAATTATATATAATATATAAATTAAATTTCACCATATATAATCAACTTAAATAAATATATATACTTTAAAACCTACATTAAAGCTTTACACAATATATAATAAACTTAAATAAATTCATATAAAATTTTAAATGGCAAGCACGTCGGTTGATTTAGAGGAGAGAGAAAGGTAAGCCATGTTAGGCTCGATAAATATCAACTATCGAAGAAAAAAAAAATGATAAGAAAAATGATCACTAGACATCGATGCATTAACTGGTTGTCAATATATTGGAGAGGGTGGATGCCGTGATTTTCTTCACATCCGATGGCATGGTTCACTTAATAAATACGCCTTCGTTGGAACTTTCGTTAGGGGTTCATTTTACTACTTAGCATATGCCCATATGTATTAACCCTTCACCTTTTGTTCTTTTAATTCAATTCATGAGTCTAATGTATTCCTTAATTTCAAATTATTTTTTAATGTAGAATTTAGACCTCTGTGATCCATAGCATGTAAGAGAAAATAATTTCGGCAAAATCACATAAAAAATTATTCGTCGACGCGTTTCGAATCAACTAGTGTGGTTTATCGTCAAGGCAAATTACTCTTTAATGTGTTACATGAGATGGATGTGAGGTAAGCTAGAGAGTAAGGTAAATTTATTTTATATATTTTTATTTTTATTTCTAATTTTATTTAGTTTTTTAACATTTAATTTATTTAATTTTAATATTGTTCTTATATGGTTATCAATTATATTTTATGTATTTATTTTTCCAATTTCGGTTGGTTTTTGGGTTTTATTTAATTTTTTTTATAATATTTAATAATGTATACTTTTTATTTTAATTAATTCTATTTTGATATTTAGTTATTTTATTTAATATTATTTAACTGTATAATTTCTAATTATATTATAATAAAATTGTATATTAATTTAAAGTAAGATTGTATTTTTTTATTTAATTAAATAGTGATTTTTTTTACAAGTTACAATGACTATTACAACAATATATTTGATGTAGGGTAAAGATGAAGATTCAAGCGACTGATTTTTGGTCATGGGAATAGAAGAAGTTATACACAGAGGGAGGTACAAGGTGAAATCGACAGAAAGAGCCAAGTTCAAATTGGGGTCATATTAAGCACTAACACTGAGATCCTTTGCCCACATAGGTCGTCACTCTGTTTGTTCCACGACTCCCTCAATGATAACCCCCCCGACTAGTTAACTTCGAGGTCATGGATCTACCCATTGGTAATCCTAGGGAGATTATGCCTCTTCTTGCATCTAGTCTCCCCAATCTGGAACGAGTAGAGCTTGGCAACATAAAAACTATTCAGGGAGCACCTCCTCCACCCTCCTTAGAAGTGCTACCCGTGGACCGAGTCAAGTCTTGGGTTTCTAATACCGACCTTGCCAATGATTTTCCGACTTCATTACCACATGTTGACGAGTGTCCTGTAAACCCTTTATGTCTTGACCCTCACTTATGTCCTTAGGTTAATTTCAAGAGCATGACCATGCTAGAATGTCCCTGGAATGGTCAACCTTTCCAAATTGGGTAGTGTGACTTCCTTTAGCATGACCCCACATTAGCAAGCCATATGGTCCCCACACCCTCCATAACTTCGCGTATAGAAACCCTTGGCATGTACCTGACTATGGGCACCCTTTAGCATGACCCACTAGACGATGTTGCGCTTGTATATATTGTACATAGGAGTGTGATGCTTTATCTTTTTTTTTTTTTGGTTTGGTGTGTGATGAGAGTATTTTTCATTCCTTATTTATGCAAACAATCCAAAAAAAATAAATATAAAACTAAAATAAAGATAAAAATATGGTCTCGTTTTTACCTCATCCATGTTTTATGTCATTCATTTTGTGATTTAACCATGGGTCTTGTCTTTCTAGACAATTTTTACATGATAGGGTGGCATTTCTATTGCGATATCCATTGGACCTTATGTATGTTTCTCTTCAACTTGACATATAGGAGTACATATCACCATCTCTGTTGTATTTTTGACTGTTAGTGCCATCATTATGCCTTAGGTCCGATCCTATTAAGTTACAACATTAGCCACTTTTAACTATGCATGTTATAGCTTGGCGGTAGAGCCTCCCTGATCATGGATGCCCTAGTTTAGCACCTTTTTACCATATTGGTGTCCATGTAGTAATTTTTTGTTAGGTCCCTATACTATTAGTGTAACCCCTTATTGTTATTAGTGCAACACCTTTATTGTATTATTATGTCCATATAGTCCCCACGCTGTTATTATTGTGCCCCATAGAAGCCCACTATTGTTATTGTTGTGCCCCTTATATTATTATTGTTATGTCGGCTTTGATTATATTGTGACCCCTTAGACTCCTATGTATAGAAAGGAGGTTTTGTCATTTGTATGATCCAAAAATTGTTTGTTTGTGTAATGTAAAGGAGGTTTCCCCCTCAAAGAGGCTAATTTTGAAGTCGTTGATATATAATTTCTATCTTTTTGTGAGTTGGTTACATAACATTTGGAACCAGAGCTTTGGATTCTAGGGTTTCGCTGCTCCAAATAGGTCATAGTGGAATTTTCGCAAATTATTTATTTATTATT